>JADRCD010154622.1:0-10155 GCA_019843815.1 Montemys delectorum | reverse complement strand
TGCTACCCTTGAAACCACTGTAGAGGATGCACACAAATGACGGGCAAAGCCAAAGCATGGCAAGAACCTCATTCTGATAAACTACCTCACCAGATGGCACCGTAAAGACCTGATTGAGGGTAGGGTATATGGGTGATAGGTGATCGAAGACTGGGCTGCCTTCTCACAGGGGTTTTGTGGCCAGATGATGCATGCCGTCTGCTGGTTACCTAGACAGGTGTCTTGCAGTTTGTACATTTCAGGAGCCGCCATTGCCTGTTGGCCATGCACCCTCTTGTCTTAATCAGCAGTGGACAAGGGCAGAGGGAATGGCCGTCCTGAGTGAGGCCCTCTTGCTAGTTTCCAAACCCATGAAGGAAAACACTACCTAATTATTGGGGGAAAACAAATCAGGTGAAGTTAAGCCCACTGGACATCTGGTCTCAATTCTGGAAGGCAGTCTATTCTGTTCCCTTTGTTTTATAGGTGGAGAGGCAGGTATGTGCACAAGATCACACAGTATGCAGCCATGGTGGGCTCTTCTGGAGTTGAGTCTTGAACTCATGTGCTAGTCTGATGTCTCCATTTCTCCAGTCCTTAGCTGTGCCTGATGTGACTAGACCAACCAGGTACCGACTTGAGTGGGAACCCAAGAAAGATTCAGATCTACGGTCTAACTCTTCAGGCCACATGCCCCTCAAATTCGAGAATTTGGCAAGTTGTACATGCTTGTTTGCCAAAGCCGTGTAAGGCCACATGCACAGATGAAAGCTGTCAGGTGGGGACTGGAGAGTTGGCTCAGCAGTTGGGAGTACTTGTTGCCCTTGCAGAAGCGCTTTTCAGTTCCCAGCACCCATGGTGATATACAACCACCTGCAACTCCAGCTCCAGGGAACCTTCTGGCCTTTATAGATACCTGTGCACACATGCACACACCCACATGCTATACATACTTACAATTAAAAATAAATATTTGTGGGGCGGGCGAGATGGCTCAGCGGGTAAGAGCACTGACTGCTCTTCCAAAGGTCCTGAGTTCAAATCCCAGAAACCACATGCTAGCTCACAACCAACCACCCATAATGAGATCTGTCACCCTCTTCTGGTGTGTCTGAAGTCAACTACAATGTACTTATGTATAATAATAAATAAATCTTAAAAAAATAAATAAACATTTGGGGCTAGAGATGTGTTAAGAGCACTGGATGATGGTGGTGCACACCTTTAATCCCAGCACTAGGGAGGCAGAGGCAGGCATATCTCTAAGTTCTGGTCTTCAGAATGAGTTCCAGGATAGGCTAGGTCTACACAGAGAACAGAGCATTTGATACTCTTCCAAAGAACCTGGGTTTAGTTCCCAGCACCATTATCAGACAGTCTCTGTAGATATCTGCACTCGAATATACATACCTACATGGGACCCATACACCTACTTGTTTTGATTTTGAGACAAGGTCTTACTATGTAGCCTTGGCTGTCCTGGAACTCAGTGTCTCTGAACTCATTGAGATCAGCCTGCCTCTGCTGGGATTAAAGACGTGTGCCACCACAACCACCTTAATATGTATATAATTTGAATAAATTTATTTTTATTAAAAACCTTATTCTTAAAAAGCTATGAGAGCCATGTAACTTTTCTCATCATAATGCAATAAAACTTAAAAACAAAAAAAAAAAACAAAACAAAACAAAACAAAAAAACAAACTATGGGAACTTAGTGTAGGATGGTGCTTTAACCCAGATTGGCTTCTGCTTCCAGGTGCCCAGCAGCAGGAGCATGGTGGGACTGGCTGACACCTGTATTTCCAGGGACACTACCTGCTCTTACTTTCTTCCCAGGAAATTTAGGGTCTTGAGTGTTCCACAAAGCTCATCTGGCAGGCAGGTGCAAGGGATACCTGGAGATGTGTCTAGGGAGGGATGGGTGTTAAAGGCATATACTGTTATTGCAGGCCTTGAGCTAAGATCCCAGCACCCACATAAGATGAAAACGCCAGTGCCTCTGGCCTCTCAGGACATAGGCTCTCGTGTGCACACACATAATTAAATCTTAAAAAAAACAAAAGCTTGCCTGGTGGTGGCTCCACAAAAAGCTTCCATTCAATCTGTGTAAGACAAAGGAAACAGGCCAGATAAAGGCTTAAAATACTACAGTGGCTGACCGGGGGGGGGGGGGGGGGGTTTGGCAGTAATGGTGCTGACCACACAGCCTGGAGACCTGCCTTTAATCCTCAGAACCCACAAAAAGGTTGAGAATGGATTCCACAAAATCATCTTCTAACCTCTACACGAGTCTCTTCCCTCATAATAATAGTTCTGAGACGTGATTTTAAAAAATGCATGTTTGATGGCCAGTAAGACGGTTCAGCAGGTAAAGATGCTTGCCACCAAGGCTATTGACCTGAGCTTAATCCAGAGCCACATGGTAAGAAAACTACTCCTGTAAATTGTTTTTGGGCCTCCACACATGACATGCATGTGCACACACATATGAGATAAATGATACATCAACAGCTAACATTGCCAGCATTCCATACATTATAGAGAACTTGCACTCTAGGTACATCTCAGTGTACATCCCAATTCTATGTTCTGAGTCCCCTGTGGGTAAGAAAGTTCAAAAACTTAGCGAAGTCGTAGTCAGCAGCAGGTGAGGCGGGAAGCTCAGGTTTTGACACTCTCTTCTTTGAGAAACTTTACCCACCTTAGTCTTTGTGCCGTTGCAGGGTTCCACTCACAGGAACCTAGCTTCTTTTCCTGGCACTGATCCTCGACCCTTCCAGAAACTTCACCAGCTCCTCAGGGGATGCAGCTTTCACTCTGCTTTTGGAAATGACCAAGTTCACAGATAGTCTATACCATTAGAGTGGGGACTGCTCAAAAGGTAGCATCTTGGTTCAGGGCTCAGTATAGAGCAGCCCACCATGACAATTGCCAAATTGGATTCTGGATGGAGGCTATAGGAATAGGAAGCGCTGTGGAGAGAGTGAGTGGCCAGCTCCTAAGCTGGCATGAATGTTTCAGCCTGAAGAACCAGCCCCATGCTGGGCTGCTGATAGTAAGTCACCTGGTAGCCCAGGATAGTCTAGAATGCAACCTGAGAACTACAGGTAGTGTGGGAGGTTCTCGATGGTATGATGTGGAGTCTGCTGCAGAGAGTACCCAGGGCTGGGGTGGGGGGGGGGGGGTGGATGGGGTGAGCTATGGACAGGAGACTTGATCTCTTGCACAAAAATTATATGGACATCTAACCTCAGTCATCAAGCTTTCACCCCATCACTATTAGGGAATTGTTGACAGCCCCTTTCCCTATTACTATGTCTCCAACATCAGTCCCTGACTTGTCTCCCTCCCTCCTCCTACCCACACTTCCTCAGCATTCTAGCTCTAGCCTTAACTCGGGCAGTTTCAAAGACTACTTGGCAGCATTATCCTTAAAAGCCCAACATTTCCCCCCCTTTCTTCCTTCTTTCTGTTCTACCCTCCTCCTCCCTCCTCCTCTCCCCCTCCTCCTCCCCCTCTCCCTCTTCCTCCTCCCTCCTCCCCTCCTCCCTCCTCCCCCTCTCCCTCTTCCTCCTCCCACTCTTCCCCCTCTTCCTCCTCCTTGCTCAGTTTTGTTTTTGTTTTAAGACAGTATGACTGTAGCTACAAAGCTAGTCCTGGCTGTCTTCAACTATGTAAACTATTCTGGCCTTGAATTTACAGCCACCTTCCTGCACCTTCAGTCGTTCTGTGTTGAAGTTCACTCCGGTTTTTCCTCCCGGTGCCATGCTCCCAGAAATAAGACTCAGACTCAAAATATATTTATAAATACCTTGGCCATATAGCTAGGCTCTTCTCTGACCAGATCATAACTTCAAATAACTCGCTTATTCCAATCTACATTCTAGCTTGTGGCAGGTTGCCTGTGCTCAGGTACCATCTCAGGTTATATTTATCTCATCACATCTTCTTGGATGAATCTCCTGTACCTGGCACTATCCCAGAATCCTTTCTGCCTACAGGATGTCCCACCTCCTATTTCCTACCTAAGCTATAAATGATACTTATAAGAGATTCTACAGCTCTGTCTTAAAGAGGACTTTGAAACAATATTGAAATCGACCTGTTTGATAAAAGACAGACTGCACATATTATTTGAAGGGTTGAGTTGGTACCTGAAACAAGGCTGGAGAAATCTGGGTTCAGTACCCAGGACATCAAGTGGCTCACAATGGGCTGTAATTGCAATTGCCCTCTTCTGACGTCAGAGGACACGTGCCCACAGGAGGTACACACATTTAAGAAAACTTCAAAAGGACCACACCAGCATGATTTTGATAGGCATTATACATTTATTTGGATTTGTATTTTGAATGCACAGTAGAGAATCCTTAATTGGCCCAGCCCCTCATGTAGCCCCATCTGCAGGGCCTTTATGGTCCCTCTCCCAGAACCCCCCCCCCAGCACCCACCCTACCCCTCCGTTCTCCAGGTGCACTGTTGTGCACCTGAGGTAAAATGCTTAACATTCAGCTTTCCCATTTGTTTTAAAAAAAAAAAAAAAAAAAAAAAAAAAAAAAAAAAAGCTTTTGTGGGGCACAGTAGCACATGCCATAATCCCGGACCCAGGCATATCTATGAGTTTGAGGCCAGCCTGTTCTATAGGTCAAGTTCCAGGTCTGCCAATGCTACATAGTGAGAACCTGCCTCAGAGCGGGGCAGGGCCGACAGAGGAGTTTGGGGATGACATTTAGAAATAGCACCTCCCGAAGGGAAGGAAAAGAACAAGCTATCGGCCTTGGACCTCAAGTGGCTGAAGGAGAGGATGTGTTTGATGTCTACTGTATCTCTACATCCTTATACCTTTGTCCACGTTACTGATGTGGACCAGAGGAGCAAGGAGCTGGGCGGCATTGCCCTAAATATCAAACTCCAGACCACAGGAGGAAACAGATGCAAGACCCCCTGGATCTGGAGGCCAGTCAACCCTCAGAGCTCTTGCTTGTTCAGGGATGTGAAGATTGGGCAGGCTGAGGTGGTCAATCTCATCCTTTGTGACAGGACTCAAAGGAAGGGGGTCATCGTGGTCTGTGAACAAGATTTCTCAAGATTATTTTGTTAATAAATTGCTTTGTGTAAGCTAAGAAAGAGAGAAGAAGAAAAGGAAAAGAGGCAGCTGCGTGCTCATAATGGCTTGTAAACACTAATAGGAAGCCCTGTTACCTGTTACCTGTCATTATGACACTCCCAGGCTTGACGCAGCCATTCCCTCTGCTGGGTACTTTCCTCCCACTGACTTCCGTCTTTCCTGTTCAATTCCTTCCAGCCTCCTGGGGCCCATTCGCTGCTCCATTGGAGCCACACCAACACCTTTATTGTCAGTGTCAGTGCTGTGGCAGCCGCCTTGGGAGGCGGGAGTGCATAAAGGGGCAGAACCAGTCAGGGAGTTTTTACAAGGTCTCTTTCTGGCAAGTCCGGGGGTGGGGGTGGGGGAGGAGGGAGGAGCTGTCACAAATGAGATAAGCAAAGGTAGCCCTCCTTCAGGAGGCTCAGAGCCCATTCCAGGTTGGATCTACAAGGAATCGCCGAGAGGAGGAGTCTGGCGCTGAGGAAGTAGCGGGGACTGGGCCCTGGTTACTGCTGGCAACGGAATGTGCCCCACCCTCGCTGCACTGCTGGCAGCCTCCGGGCCCCGACCGCCAAAACTAGGAGCGCAGGTTGGGACTCCCAGAGCAGAAGGGCGATGCTGCGAGTCCTACCGCTGCTCCGGGACTCAGGATCCCACCCGCGCCCAGAGAGCGAGAGCCTGCTTCAGAGACCCCCAATGTCTCCTCGTGGAGCCAAGTATGCGCCCCGCAAGCTGGATGGGGACCCAAAACACCCTTAAAGGCCTCTCTCCAGTCCGCCCGTACCCACCTACGGGTGCACCAGGCGGTTCCCACCACTTAGCGCACCAGTAATTGCGCAGACCGTCCCGGAGCGTCTCTCCGCCCCCGGACCCGCCCCCGAGGTCCCATTGGCTGGTCGGGGAAGAGGCGGGGCCGAGGAAGAGCGCTCCCGGGTCTGAGCCGCTACCGAGGTCCTCCTGCGGACACTCGCGGGTCAGCGCCGTGAGAGCCCACGTTGCTCTGAGGGACCTAAGGGCTCAGCGATCGCCTGCCGAGCTCTCAGTGCCCAGTCGCTGCAGAACTGCCCGCGACAGGTGCGAACTCTGGGGGATCCATTGCGCCATCTGGTCCTCCCCGTCCGGGCGTCGCGTCCGAGCCCAGCCAGCTACCAGTGGATGCTCGCCCGCTGAAAGTCCGAGATGGCTGTGCGGCCCAGGCCACTCTGGCTATTGGGTCTTGCTCTGTGTGCGCTGGGAGGAGGCAACAATCCGCGTCCCCCGCACACCTGTCCCCAGCGTCGCCTGGGAGCGCGCGAGCGCCGCGACATGCAGCGTGAAATCCTGGCGGTGCTCGGGCTGCCCGGGCGGCCCCGACCCCGTGCACCACCCGCCGCTGCCCGGCAGCCAGCGTCCGCGCCCCTCTTCATGTTGGACCTATATCATGCCATGACCGATGACGACGACGGCGGGTCACCACAGGCTCACATGGGCCGTGCCGACCTGGTCATGAGCTTCGTCAACATGGGTGAGTGCAGGAAGGGCGTCGGGGATCCGGGTGGAGCGGTGTGGGAGGAGAGGATGGTTGTGAGCATGGCCGCCCGTCGGGGAATGATGCCCTCGGGTAATACAAGGCCCCTGGGACAGGGAGTCACGGTTCAGTAAAAACTACAGAGAGAGGCGACTGCAAGGGGTCAGGATTGGAAGGTCTGAGTGTTAGCGCTGGTGTCCAGAGTCTTCGTCCACCAAGGCACCAAGGAGTTGGGATCTGGCTCTGTCCAGGTCCCCTAGGTGGCACCGGAAAACAGTCCTGGGTAGACTGATGAGTAAACAGAGGCCGTGATGCTGTCACTGTGATAAACGCAGCCTGAAGAGAGGGACAAAGTTCAGTGTGGAAACCTGTGGTCATATCAAAGTGACCAGAGCTGACCCTCATAGCTGGACAGCAGGCTCTTTCTGTGCAGTAGGAAGTGGGTGGGTGGGGTGCAGTGTCAGAAGGTGGAGTGGACAGACTCAGACATGACTGTAGTCTTGTGGGCCTCGGCCCCGGCGGCTGGACCTTGGCCTGGCATGGAGAGTGTTCAGGCCAGTGAGTGACCCAAGGGGCAGCTGTGAGTCCATTCTCCCAAAGAGTGGCTCCTCCTTCCTCCGGGTATCTATCTGGAGACACCAAGACCACTTTCTCCTACTAGTCTTTTTTATTCTTTTTAACTTATATGTTTGAGTGTTTTACTTGCATGTATGTCTGTGTACCACATTCATGTCCAGTGCTGGCAAAGACTAGAAGAAAGCATCAGGTGCCCTAAAACTGGAGTTACAGACAGTTGTGAGCAGCCATGTGGGTGCTAGAAAAATCAAATCCAGGTTCTTGAGAAGATCTTAAGGATGGAGAAGCAGCTACAGCCCCACATGTGGTCTGTCCTAAGCCCCCACCCTGCTCTCTAAGCAGAAGAGAGTATGAAGGTTCCCTCCTGCCCCGGAGCTTTCAGTCCTAAACACCCACCTTCTCCCTGTGCTGTGCCTGCCCTACCCTGGCCACCACTAGCTATGGATGGAGAACAGAGGCTTGGGTACCCTCTCTACTTGCCTTCAGGTAGGGAAACGAGTGGCTCCTGAGCCATCTCTCCAGCTACATCCCCCACCTTTAAATTTTTTTAAAAAAAAATTTCTTTTATGTATACGAGATTTTCCTGCCTGTATATATGTGCACCAAGTGCATGCAGTGCCTCACGGGGGCAGAAGAAGAGTTCAGATCCTCTGGGACTGGAGTCAAAGATTATAGGAAGTCATGGGGAGCGAGTGGTGAGCCGTCGGATCTCCACCAACCACAGGTTTGACTGGTGTTTGTGGCTATTGACCTGGGCAGGTTTGAACACCCAGCTTGAGCTGAGACCAGGGAAAGGACCATGGCCACCAGCCCAGCAGAGCAAATCGAATCCTCCTAGCAGCAGGTGGCCATCAAGTCTCCACTCCCATTACCTAGGGGAGAGCAGGAAGGCACAGAAAGGCAGTGATTGTCCTGAAGATACTTGGACTGCTTAGCTCTACCTCCAGTGCTCGGGTTGGTGATATTCCCTCCAAGATGGGGATGCAGCAATGGAACATAGGGGACTGGACATCAGGGTGTGGGGGATCCTCGGCCACTCGTTTCCCTCCCTGAAGGCAGTTTAGAGAGGGCACCCAAGTCTCTGTTCCGCATCCATAATGTGGTGGCCAAGGTAGGGTAGAGCACAGCACATCGGGAAGGTGGATATTTCTGACCGAAAGCACAGGGACAGGAGGAATCTAGATACTGTTTCCTGCTTAGAGGGCAGGGTGGAGACTTAGGACAGACCACATGTGGGGCTGTAACTGCCTCTTCAGCCTTAGGACAGGCTGACCCAGGGCTCAGAACTAAGAACGAAGGATAGACTTGCCCAAGAATGTCCCCAGAGGAGATGCTGATCAGAATGAATCACCACCCAGCCCATGTTCTGCACCCCACCCCCCTCCTCTGGTCAAAACATGAACAGTTCTGGTGGGAACGGTTACTATGAACAGACCAGGGCCTGTTGCTGCTGTGCACTTTTAGGGAAGTCCCTTGTTGTCTCTGAGTCTAAATCTGTCCTAGGACTCCTAGGCCTGGCATGGTGACATATACCTTTAATTACAGCACTGGGGAGGCAGAGGCAGTGGGATCTCAATGAGTTCCAGGCCAGCCTGAGCTACATAGCAAGACCCTGTCTAAAAATAGATGAATAAATGGGACTTGCGGTGACCTTCCAGATTATATGACTGGCTGACAGATGAACAGGAGCAGAAAAGCAGCCTCCCTCCCTTGAGAGGGTGAACTAGGACATGGGCACTGCCCACCCCAGTGTAACCCAGAGCCAGGCCACTGCTGAGCCCCAGCCCTTCCAGCTGCAGCCCAGCCTTGCACATAAAGCAGTAGAAGCTCTATGTGGCTACATGTGTTAAATTATGACTAAAACCCTTGCTGGGCGGCGGTGGCACACACCTTTAATCCCAGCACTTGGGAGACAGAGGCAGGCAGATTTCTGAGTTCGAGGCCAGCCTGGTCTACAGAGTGAGTTCCAGGACAGCCAAGGCTACAGAGAAACCCTGTCTCGAAAAAACAAAAAACAACAACAACAAAAAAAATTATGACTAAAATCCTAACACTCAGGAGGCTGAGGCAGGAGGATTGTCATAGCTACAAGGCCAGCCTGGGCTACATCATATACGTAAAGCCAGCCAGGGTATCAGAGTAACAGCAAATCCTGTTGAAAGAAAGAGGCTGGGAGAAGAGGAAGATAAATTAGCTCTGTGTGTCTGTGTCTTGAGTACACTGAAACCTAGGGATGGATTTTTTTTTTTTCTTCAAGACAAGGTTTCTCTGTGTGTGTCACTACATCCATCTTAAAATGACTGTTTACCTGGTAATTACTAGGCCTGTGTATCACATGCGTACCCAGGTGCTGTTCTGTTAGCAAGCCAGGCCGATCCTGAAGGTCAGAGCCCTGGAACCAGCATGCTGTTGACAGCAGCAGCATCCCAGTGCTGTCAAGCCTGTGACCCTGTGGAGCAGATGTGACAGCAGATTCCTGTCCCTAGTGTCCCTGTGCTCAGAGAATGGAGAGCCCGGAGCTGAGTTGGTACTCTCAACACTAGACCCTGACAGTCATCCCCTCCCAGACCTGCCCTCATTCCCTGCTTGTCTCTGCCCATGTGTCCTCCTTTCTGTGGTCTGTTTCTTGCAGGCATCTGAGTGATAGTATCAGGAGAATGAAATGCCTCCCAGCCCTGATCATTTGGGTCTGCTTCAGAGGAACCTGCTTGCTCACTGCCCCGTCCCTGACTGGGTGGCCTCAGGCCCTCCTCTCCTTTCCAAGGGCAGAAGGAGGCAGGAAGGACCAACTCTGCTCACATCAGTGGACAGGCAGGTGGCTCTGTTCTGGATGGGGAAATTGAGGCACAGACAGCACTAACAGGCAGAGTCCAGGCAGGACCACAACGGAGCCACCAGCACATGCATTGACCCCTTTCCCAGCCCGGGAGCTTTTATTCCCGAGGCTTCCGATGGCCAAGGGCAGGGGCAGCAATGAACTGC
>JADRCD010154620.1:11902-42448 GCA_019843815.1 Montemys delectorum | reverse complement strand
TTTTTTTTTTTTTTTTTTCTTTGTTTTTTGGTTTTTGGTTTTTTCGAGACAGGGTTTCTCTGAATAGCCCTGGCTGTCCTGGAACTCGCTCTGTAGACCAGGCTGGCCTCGAACTCAGAAATCCTCCTGCCTCTGCCTCCCAAGTGCTGGGATTAAAGGCATGCGCCACCACCGCTCGGCATCAAACTCTAAGTTTTACCTTCTGGAACCTTCCCTCCTGATTAGTATCCACACGCACCCTACACAGGCACACACTGCATCTATCTGTTCTAGTCCTCCCAGAAGCCTGGCTTTCTTCCTGCCCTCTGACCCCCAATACCCCTGAACAGGCCAAACCACCTCAAACCTTCTGCCATACCTGCCCCTGATAAATGCTTCAGAAAGACAAGGCCCTAAGTTCCACTCACCCTGAAGCGGCAGAGGTTCTTGTCTGTGGGTGCACTGGCCAGCACTTGCTTAGCTTCTACTTTGCCTGGACAGAAGGACAAAAGCTAGTAAGCAATGGGAAGATAGAAAACAGCTTGCCTAGCCCAGTGTGAGCCTAAGGCTCCTTAGGGACACAGCGAGGATGCTTGTCCTGGGGGGTGATCAAGTCAACTGTACTTGAATGACACTGCCATTTCTGTTGAACACTGGGGCCAGGAACCTGCCTGATCTTAACAAGAAACAGAGCCCAAGGGTCTCTGCTTTTAGGGAAGGGGCAGCCGACTGGAGAACATTTAGGTCTGCTGGCCAAAATGCAAAACCTCTGAAGGAACACCAGAGCTAGGGCTGCATGGTGGATAGCAAAGGAGTTAGTAGAGGTCTGGAGAGCCAGCTTAGCAGCTGAGAGTATTTGATGGTCCTGAAGACGACCTGGGATAGGTTCCTAAACCCACATGGGCAGCTGACAACCATTGATAAGTCCACCTCCAGTGGAACCAGTGCCCTTTTCTGGCCTCTGAAGACACCAAGTGTGTAAGCGTGACTGCACACACACACACACACACACACACACACACACACAATGCACAAACAAAATACTCACACATATAATCTTAAAAAAAATAGCCAATCTTAGGCTAGTAATGGTGGTGTATGCCTTTAATCCCAGCATTTAGGAAGAGGTAGGTGAATCTCTTGAATTCCAGGCCATCCTGGTCTGCAGAGTGAGTTCCAGGACAGCCAGCGCTATACAGGGAAACCTTGTCTTGAAAAAAAAAAAACAAAACAAAACAAAACAAAAACAAACAAAGCCAGCCTGATAAAGAGCTAACAAGGGGGGCTGGAGAGATGGCTCAGCGGTTAAGAGCACTGACTCCTCTTCCAAAGGTCTTGAGTTCAATTCCCAGCAACCACATGGTGGCTCACAACCATCCATAACGAGATCTGACGCCCTCTTCTGGAACGTCTGAAGACAGCTACAGTGTACTTACATATAATAAAAAAAAAAATTTTTAAAAAAAAAAAAAAAAAAAAAAGAGCTAACAAGGGATGTGTTCCCTTTCAACAGGCAAGTGAGCTGGAATGTCTTTGGGAGACTAAGATGCCCCTCTGGTGGAAACCATCTGGTTTTGGAGGATACAGGGGTAGAATGACTGGGCCAAATGGAAGTGGATTCTATAACCTGGACACAGAGGGAGCTAATTATGTCAGTGATAGTGTTTGTGTAGCATCAAGAGGCAGGTGAAGCCGGGCAGTAGTGCAGTAGTGACACACACCTTTAATCCTAGCACTTGGAAGGCAGAGGCAGGCAGATTTCTGAGTTCAAGGCCAGCCTGGTCTACAGAACAGCCAGGGCTACACAGAGAAACCCTGTCTCGAAAAATCAAAAAAAAAAAAAAAAAAAAAAAAAAAAAAAAAGAGGCAGGTGAACTGCCAGGTTTTCCATGTAAACACCTGAGGCTTGTAGGAAGCCATTCTCCCACGATCATGAATGAGCCTCTGGACTTTGAAGTACAACTGAAAGCTGAGAGCCAAAGGTCACCAACTTTGTCTACCCGCAATCTGTTCATAAAGTTTTCTAAATACTGTACAGCAGTGCTGGGCCAGTATTAACATCAGCTATACACATCAGCAGTCCTGAGCCTAGAAGAGTTTGCCTTTCACCCCACCATACCCTCCACCTCCAGGTAGCAGACATCAGGCACTGGTGGAGACGTGTTGGCCTTCAAATTCAAGGTCTTGTTGCCATGAAGAGATGACAAGCCAGTGATGGCAGACACTCTTCAGAACACAGGGCCAGTCCTCGTCCTCCTGAATGTCCTCATAGCTGCCCACCTCTGGGAGCAGAGCGGAGGCATGAATAGAAAATCAAACCAGAGGCTCAGGAGGAAAAGGCCAGGAAGTTGAACATTTAACTTGGCATTAAGTCAGTTCAATCTAAGCCATGATTTGAGCCACATATGGAACTGTAAACTCACAGCCACATTAAGGAGATAAAAAGTTAAAAGCGAGCCAGCTAGGGGCTCACACTTTTAATCGCAGCACACTGTGGGGCAGAAAAAGGTGGATCGCTGAGTCCAGGGCCAGCCTGGTCTACCAGCGAGTTCCAGGACAAATGAACCCTGCCTCGAAAAGAAAACAAACAAACAAACAAACAAACAACAACAAAAAACCCCAAAAACCCATAAGCAAAACCTCCACAAAGAAGTCACTCATGAAGTCAATTGTAATTTTCTTTAATGCAATACATTTAAAGGAATATCATTTACCTTTTTTTTCCACACCTCGCCTGACCCGCCCCCCCCCCCCCCCCGGAAGTGGCAGCCGGCTCATCCAGGGACCCTGGAGGCCTTGATAGAAGCCTATTGTAGGATTTTCACCCAGGAAACCGGTGAATTCACCCTACTACCCCTTGGAGGTACCACGTGCGCCTCTCCCGCCAAGAATTACTGGCTCCTCCCATTAGAACGAAAACTCCCCCAACCAGGCCTTGCCTCCCCACCTGCTCGGATGAGGCCTTGGGCAATGGCCTCTGCCATGCGGCCTGCACCCACGAAGCCCACACGCCGAGATTCTGACATTGTCGCCGCCATCGTGCTCTGAGCTGGCCTCCTCTCCTCCTTGCGGCAGCGGGCCCCGCACACTAGGGCTGTTTGACCCACAGAAGCGACTGGGCGGGTTCAGGGAGGGCTGCGGGGCGGGGCTGCGGGGCGGGGCTACGGGCGGGGCGGGCGCAGACACTTAACCCTAACCCTGATTTTGTTGCTTGAGGCGAGATTTTCCCGCAAGCCTTTGTAAAAGGCCAGTGATTTTGCTGAGGGGAAGGAAGAGAAAGGATGGGGAGCTAGTCCTAAACAGGCTGTCTAATTCCTCCTGAGAAACCTGAAGCTACAGTCTCTCTAAACGCTTCAGAGAGAGATTTAGACGGAAAAAAAAACCGCTTGAACCACCCCAGGATGGGCCTGGGGTGTAAGGTAGTACTACAAAAAACAGCTCTTGCCCAGCTTGTGTGCCTTGGGTTCAATCCTCCGAGCGGGTTCTGGTTCTCCACACATTAAAAGCAGCACTAACCATCAGTCACCAGTACACAGCATTTATTTTTTAATTTAAAAAAAAACAAAAAACAAACTTTTGTGTACTTTAGTGTCTCACCAGAATAGTTATCTGTATTGAATTCCACATAAAGTCACATGTAGTCACTTAGCTGGCTATCTGTGTAGCCATTTAGCTGAAGCGAAAGAGCAAAGGAAAGAAGATGCAAGCAAAACAAGAAACCCCCCAGAAAGGGCGCATTTTCACGAGTAATCAGAAGCTAGGCAGGCTGTGGTGGGGCACACCTTTGGTTCCAGCACTCGAAAGCTGAGGCAGATGAATCTTGAGTTTGAGGCCAGCCTGGTCTACAAAGCCAATTCCACGCCAGCCAAGGCTACAGAGAGAATCCCTGTCTCAAAAACAAAAACAAAAAACAAAAAAACCAAAACTGATCAGGGTTTCATCCAAATGACCAATTCAAACAACTAAACTTAACTTTTATTCCCTAAAGTAACTTAGAGTCAAAAGTATACATGGGCTTTCTACAAACTGGGTGAAGGTGGTTTGTTGATGTTTTGTTTTGAATGTGTATAGTTAGGCAAAATAGAACACAGTACTTAGAAGTGCAGAGCACTTAGAAGGGCAATGAATGCTGTCCTTGGACTGTGAGTTCCCACAGTAAAGATGGACGTCCCCTGCTTGCCACAATTGGGATGTGATGGCCAGTCCTTTCCTCTTTCACTGTGCCAGCTGAAGGGCTGTATTCCTTAATCTTTCCCCAGACCCCACCTGAAACCTAAGAGCGCTAAGTCTGCCTGACATTAGATGGAAACCTGGAAAACCAGGAGCTAAGAACTACAGCTAAATGAAGCTTTCCCTTCTTAGATGTTAACTGACTGTCTTAGGTAGCAACTGAAAGCAGATTGACACAGGGAACTTGCAGAATCCTCACTATATACAGAGACAAAATCAATTCTGGAATGTCTATGGAGAGGTGAAGGACAAGGGACATTTACATGAACAAGTGCTTAAGGAATTTCTGTATTCTGGGTGGCTACCAACAGCACCTGGAAATGTTCAAGGTTGAGACTTGAACTCAAGTTGGCCTCAAGTCTGTCAGAAAATGCACACAGCTGTCTGGCCAGAGTGATCAAGGCACTCTGATTCTTAGGACAGAGTACACTCCTTGATAATGACACGTTTAACATACTGGCTGGTGGTCACTTGAGAACTGAGTGTCTGGCAAGTTCTCAGATCAGCTCTTCCTGGGGGCTGGGAGCTCCATCCTTTTTTTTTTTTTTTTTTTTTTTTTTTTTTGATTCTTCCCTAAGTAGTAACTAACTGCATTTCTTCATTTCTCTGTGGTTTTTTTTTTTTTTTCGAGACAGGGTTTCTCTGTGTAGCCCTGGCTGTCCTGGAATTCACTCTGTAGACCAGGCTGGCCTGCTCTGCCTCTGCCTCCCAAGTGCTGGGACCAAAGGCATGCGCCACCACTGCCCAGCGTTTTTTGTTTTTTAATATTTATTATTATACATAAGTACACTGTAGCTGTCTTGAGGAGGGCGTCTAGTCTCATTACGGGTAGTTGTGAGACACCATGTGGCTGCTGGGATTTGAACTCAGGACCTTCGGAAGAGCCACTAAGCCATCTTGCCAGCTCCTAGGAGCTACATCCTTAATGCCCCGGCCTGCTTGGTGGATGCTCATCAGAGGACAAGGTTTAAAGGAAGTCTGGAGATGGGTGCTGGGAGGGTATGGGCCAGAGGCAGACTGGGCTGTACAACATAAGAGGGGCCAGCTGAGACTGCTTTAGACCGTTCAAGACCAGAGAGGGCCTGGCTGTAGTGCTAGAAGACAAAAGGCCTCAGATGCAAGCTGGGAATCAAGGGCTCGTGGCATGAGGAAAAACAGTGAGATCTTTAGTACTTCTCGGAGGTGAGAGGCAGAATGTATAGGAGGGTCAGGCTGAGTGGAGAAAGCTGAGCCAGTTATGAGACCTCAGCAGACTGGCTGATCACCTGGAAAGAAGGTACGTGGTCGAATGGGCATGGCTTCTGAGGGAAGGGGCCAAGTGGAGGCTCGAGTTGTCAATTCTGACTGCATCTGAAATTAACTAAAACACAAGCTGCTGGGCAAGCCTTCAAAGGATTCTCTTGGATTATTAGAAGCGGGAAGACCCACCCTAAAGCATGGCAGCACCCTCTGGTGGCAGCTCCAGAACAGGACACAGAAGGAAACTTTATTACTCGTTTGCTGCTAAACACATCTAGGATCCCAAAGTACACAGTACACAGGAGACCAGCAGCTCTCCAGGAGTCCACCAGGTCTTCAGTCCCAGGCTGGGGCTGCTGGGACTGCTGAGACATGCAGCCTTATACACGGAACAACTACCAGATTCTTGGCCTGTCCAGTGTTAGTCACTGTCAGACTACCCAGGCTAATAAATCACCCTGCATGTTCTGTACCTGTCCAGCAGCCCGTTGTCAGCTTTAGGCTATGTGGCTGGTGGTTAGGATTCATCACCTGGGAACGTCTTAATGTAATCACGCAGGGCCAACTGTCACTTCTGCCTGCCTGGAGCTGCAGCTCTTGAGTCTTGGGAGTAAATGTTCCTCTCTGCTCTCCCCAGTCTTCAGGGACAGTAGTTGCTCCATTTCAAGACTGAGGTGTCAAGGGGCCTGTGACTTCCACCCCATGCCATCATGGGCGAGAAGTATTCCTCACAGTCTTAGGTGAATGAATTCTTAGATGGGAGCCTGAAAATGACCCAGAGCTGCAGTAGTCAAAGGCAAGCAACGACAACACGGCCTGCCCCTAGCTGCAGCGGCCTCAGGTGGATTCTCTTGTGCTGCCCTGACTAGATTTGGGCTGCCTGGATTTGACCATCCAAGAATGAACAGAATGGAAAGGTCCATGATGTCACCACACAGGTAGCTAAAGCTGACCAACAAAGGCCAGGCCTGGGGAGCCTAGAGAAATCTGGGTCACCCATCACCAATCTTCCTAGCAGGCCCATCCTCGTTTCTCCCGATTGGCCCACTCAATCTGTCCAAAGGGAGACCCATCTTCCTTCACCACAGTCCTCAGGCCTGAGGAAGAGTGGCCTGTGTGTGACCGCAGTGAAGGGCTAGGCATGGCCAAGATACAGGTGAGGCTGTTGGGGAGGTCCGCAGCCCCAGACCTCCCGGGACCCATGCTGCCTGCTTCCTGACCTCCTAACTCCACCCTCTGGCCGCTGCTTCACACAGGGACTCTTGCCTTGGGCCTAGCAGCTCTTAGGAGCTAAGTAGCACACAGGGGACAGTGGGTCCCAGGACAGGCCACGAAGGCTACGCTGTGGGGACGAGAAAGCTGGCACAGCTTCTGAAAATCCATTTTATTGGTTTCTAGTCCAGCAGGGACACACGGAGGTCCGGCAGAAGCAGACAAGCAAGATGTTGGTCTGGTCTTTCCCGAGGGATGGACATGGGCCCTACTGGACAGCAGCACAGAGGATCCTGGCAAAGAGGTCAGCATGTGGCTCAGGTGGCTGGACACTATCTCAGTTCTTGTCGAGAACTAAGGGTGGTGACCACTGGGCACTGCCAGGTGGGCACCTGCTTGTCCCATGCTTTACTTCCGGGCCTGCTCGTAGTTGTCGGTGAACCAAGCACAGGTTTCCTTCACAGCTGCAGAGACAGACAAGGGAGAGCCAGTAACTACCCTGACCCCCAGGAGTTAGAGAGAGAGTGCCTCCTCCATCCATACCCTAGAGTGTCCTGCTTCTTGGTGGGTATAAGCTCTGTTAAGGGTCTGGTGACCAAGCTGGCAGAGCACCAAACCCCATGGTCCCAGTATGGAGGCTAAGACCTCAGCAGGGGACAGGGAGAAACAGCTTGTGCCGAAGCCAGGGGCTAACTGGCAAAAAGTCTGTAAGCAGGATGGGGTGGTTAAGGGTTTGAGAAGGGACAGGAACCTACCCTGCTTGAAGGGTGTGAAACGGAAGTCAGGCAAGTAGGACCGCAACTTGCCATTGCTGGCTGTCTTCTTATACTGCCCATCTGACTTTGTTGAATCAAACTGGAGACCTTGGTCAAGACCACAGCAGAAAGAGCACTACCCCCTCCTGCTGCCAGGCCAAGCACCACCAGGGGCAAACACCACCAGAAACAAAATGGCGTGGTGTTAGCCATCCTATAAGGGAAAACGGAATTATCCCTCCACGTGGCCTCACCAGCACCAGAGCCAAAGGATACAGTGACTTCCCCACCGAAGTCCATGGCCTCCACTACGGCCTCGGCTGCCTCCTTGATGGACACCTCATCTTCCTCGCCCACTGTGGGGGGAACCATGGGCCAGTAGTCAGTCAGGCCTCCCTGTCCAGACCCTTAGGGGCATGTCTGTTCCCACTCCTGCCCTGCTGTAGAAAAGGCAGCTGCAGGATGCCCACCTGAGAGGATGATGGGCTCCACCTCATTGTACTCCCGCAGGACCCAGATGAAGAGCCGGGCTAGGTCCTGGAGGTCAAAAGGTCAGGTCAAATCCACAAGTGAGTGCCAAATGCCCCTGGTGTGGAGGCTGGAGCGCTGTTTCTGCTCCCTTGGGAGCACAGCCAGGGCTCACCCTGATGGAGGTCCCTCATTCAGAGCACACCTTCTCCTACTGAGCCAAAGCTGCACCCTTGGGGACTCGGTAAGGCTCAAGGACTATCTCCTAGGCCTCCACCTCCCACACGGCTTTACTGGGAAGGCCATGCTCCCCAAAAACATACCAGTGAGTATATGAACTGCCTCCTCGGCTTCCCCGTACCCCACACCGTCAAGGCTGAACCACTACCTACAGATGGGGGCAGGTGTCAGAGCTCTGTGGCCAGGCCCAGGTCCCTGCCCGTCCCACCGCTGAGCATAAGGCCCCCCTCAGGCAGGTAACCTGGGCCAGGCGTGTGCCGGACAGCTGCACTCACTCTTGGCCAGGTGCACCTTATGGATGAGGCCGGGCAGCACGTGGCCATCTTCGATGTTGAAGTTGTCGTAAGGCCCGAAGACATTGGTAGGGATGACAGCAGTGAAGGTACAGCCGTGCTGCTGGAAGTAGGCCCTGTGGAGGCACAGTGTCTCCTGAAACCATACCTAGAATGTGCCCCTGGTGTACCCAATTCCTTCTGAAACTGGCTTCTTAAGAATGACATAAACGAGGCAGCAGAAAGGCCTCACTAACCCAAGGGTCCATCCTCCCCTCTCCAGAGAGGCCTGGGCAAGACCAAGAGGGAGCACCTGTTCTGCACGTCAATCATCCTCTTGGCATATGAGTACCCAAAATTGCTGCTGTGAGGCGGCCCATTGTGGATCTGGAGGAGGAGGAAATGCACTGAGAACCTCCGCTTCCTGGTCCTGCCCAGACCTTCAGGGGCCACCCCAAGAGGCCCCGTGCCTCACCATTGTCTCATCAATAGGATAGGTGGTCTTGTCCGGGAAGATGCAGGTGGAGAGGCAGGAGACCACCTTGCGCGTGCCCACCTCGAAGGCTGAATGCAGGACGTTGTCATTGATGTGCACGTTCTTCCGCTGCAGTGGGTGGCACAGGTGGGTCAGGCTGCCTGTGGGGGACTCAAGCTCTCTCCTGATCCTCCACAGACAGACATGGGAACATGCCCTGGCTCAGATAGGAGCATTTCTGTGCCTATGGGTTTGAAGTGCTTCTAGAACAAGGCTAAGCCTCCCAGCACTCACCGCATAGAAGCTGCCATCCCCTAGGACCACAAGGAGGTCCTGCCCTGCCTGCCTGGGTGTTGGAGGCCAAAGGAGCATCCTCAGGGCCACTGAGCACAGGGAAGGTAGTAGGAGCTGAGGGAAACTTTAGGTAGGGTTCCCACTACAAGAGAGAAGCCTTCCTTCCACTTCCAACTCCAGAGCAGTCATGGCCTGCTGTATTCCTCAGTGCCTTGCCCTGCACCTCTCCAGTTCTCTTCCCTAAACATATATGAGGCATGCTGGTCTAAGAACAGGGGAGAGGTAGAGACCAGGGAGACTGATGAAAAGACTGGGATGGGCAAGGAGAGCTTTGGGTGAGAGTCCTGGGGCAAAATCTGGTGGGAAGCTTTGCATACTGCAGTGTCTAGTCAGGCCAGCTAGGTCAAGGCCACTAACTGCCCAGAGGCAGCTGGCCCAACTTTTAGGAGCGCAGTGGGTAGAAGCAGGGCTCTTACGTTTTGCCCCTCCTCCTAAGGCACATGCTACAGACATTCCAACATACACAGGAGTGATTGGTAGATTCAGAAGGCTGGGGAAACCAAGCCTGGGAGTACAAGAATCTGGCAGCATGGGCAATGGTGGAGCACGCCTTTAATCCCAGCACTCCAGAGGCAGAGGTAGGCGATGAATCTCTGAGTTTGAGGCCAGCCTGGTCTATAGAGAAAGTTCCAGGACAGCCAGGGCTACACGGACCCTGTCTCGAAAAACAAAACAAACAAGACCCCAAAAAACAAAACAAAAAGGAAAGAAAGAAGGAAAAACTGGGGGGCTGGAAAGATGGCTCAGCAGTTAAGAGCACTGGCTGCTCTTCCAGAGGACCAAATCCCAGCACCCTCATGCAGCTTCAAACTGTTTGTTCCAAGAGATCAGACATCCTCACACAGACATACATACAAGCAAAACACCAATGCACATTACATAAGTAGAGCTAGATAGACAGACAGACAGACAGACAGACAGACAATCTGATAGCCAAGCAAGTTCAGTCCTGGATAAAAAAATGTGGTATGCAGGCTTCATTCAGCTTTCCAATCCTGCAGGTCAGCACTTGGGCAAATCTGTGGAAGTTTCAAGAACCTAAGCTCCTGGCTCCCGATGCTTGTTGCCCCCAAGCACTCCAACTTACCCAGAAATCCAAGTTGTATTTGATATTCCGGAAAAGGCCGCCTACCATTGCAGCAAGATGGATGACGTGGGTGGGCTGTACCTTCTGGAACAGAGCTTGGGTTTGTGCTGCATCCCTGAGGGAAGCCAGGATGTCAGGGGGGCCTAGGGAGGCCTGAGGAAATCAGGAGTTACGAGCTTGGGCAGTGAGTATAGAAACTGACTGGGTCCATGGCTGGAAGGGCAACCACAGAGACAAGTAGTTAAGTTCAGGGCTTTAGCAGCTGTGGGCTGTAGGAATCCCGGAACTGTAGGAGGATGTTTACTTAGTGCACAGCCAGTCACCTGGCAGGGAGGACCCAAGCTCGGGGTAGATTACTGCTAGGCTTGGGAACAAACCCCACAGGGTACTATTCAGTCTGGAGGGGGAACCAAGAGGAGGGATTGGGTCTGAATAGGGCCCCAACTTACGTCAGATCTGCATCTCTGGAAGAGACAAACACCCATTCCTCTCCAGGCAAGCCGGCCCCATCTGCGACCACTTTCTGGATGGCTCTGCCCACCAGTCCAGAGCCCCCTGTCACTAGGATCCTCATGGATCCGTGGGGTTCACCCATTATGGTCTGCACCTGAAGGGCCAAATGGCGTGAGCTAAGGATGATTATAGGATGTGCCATTTTCCCTACCCCATTCTCCTTGGGCAGTGGCAGCAGGCATAGAATCAAAAGTCCCAAGGAGGGCTGGAAAGATGGCTCAGTGGTTAAGAGCACCAACGGCTCTGCCAGAGGTCCTGAGTTCAATTCCCAGCAACCACATGGTGGCTCATAACCATCTGTAATGGAATCCAATGTACCCTTGTGATGTGTGTCTGAGGACAACTACAGTGCACTCATATAAATAAAAATAAATAAATCTTAGAGAAAAAAAAAGTCCCAAGGAGCGATAACAGGCTGACAGACACACCCAGCTCCGTTCCCCTAGGAAGTCCTTGGCATTATAGGTTCCTGCTGGCTGCCATCCAAAACAAAGCAGCTTGGTCCCAATTCGTGACCCTACTAGGCAGAGGAAAGGTACACCTCATCCCGACGACTGCAAAATTAGGGCTGGCAGTTCCCGACACAGATCATA
The DNA here is from genome assembly GCA_019843815.1 of Montemys delectorum. Taxonomy (NCBI): domain Eukaryota; kingdom Metazoa; phylum Chordata; class Mammalia; order Rodentia; family Muridae; genus Montemys; species Montemys delectorum. Next base: position 31,031 of record JADRCD010154620.1, on the reverse strand, counting down.
GCGGCTGCTTCTCCCCAACGTTCACACTACAGACAGACAAGGGGCGGTGCCCGTACTTGGAGCCCCGTACCCATAAGTGCTGAGCCGATAGCCTACGAGCTAGGAAAGCCTAGTTCGTCTAGGGCAGGGTGCACCGCTGGACGGCCTCAGGACGCTGGAGTTTGTTACGGTCCCAGTATGGGGGGCTCTGGACCAGCCGCGTGGCTCCACTGTTACCCAGATGAGCAAGGGCCCGGCCCCCAAACCCCTTGGTTCCCGACCCAGCCCAACCCCACGCAGACCCAGGATGCAAGGCGCACTCTTACGGCACAGACCAGCCTGCGAGGTCCCTGGTTTGCTGCGCCGTATCCAACTGTAAGTCTCACCCGCGATGGGTTCCACCAGCCCAAGAGCTACTTCCGGTGCACAATTCTCCAGCTACTCCCGTTTCATGTGGAGGGGGCGAGGCCCTCCCGAGGAACTCTGGGAAGTGGAGTCTTTGTCATGCGCCCGTGAGGCGCGGGCCCTTCTGGGAAATGTCTTCTGGGTCTCATGGCCATCTGGGAAACCGAGTCCTGTGGGCGGGGCAGGGGTGGTCCTGTTTGACTGTTGGAACTGCAGTGCAGAGGACAACCTGCCTACCTAGACACACTCTGGTGGTCAAACGGACACAGGTCGCACAAGGGACTAATGGGCTGGCCAGGAATCTCCAGTTCTTATCCTGAAACGAAAACCACTCCCCGTTAGCCCTTCTGGATGTCTGAGTGGCCACGCGCCTGGTTGAGCCAGCATCCCTCACCAGCTTTGTGTTCCAGCCAAGAATTAACAGAAGACTCAATTTCTTTACCTAAATAGAGTATTTTAAAGGAGTGAATAAAATCTCTTCTACCTCGACAACATCTTAAAATGTGTTTCATAATGAAAAATTAAAATATCAGCCAAAGGAGCACATGTTGGGATGGTGGTGTTGTTGTTTTTATTTTTTATTTTAAATTTTTTTTTTTTTATTTTTAAACAGGGTATCTCTGTGTAGCCCTGGCTGTCCTGGAACTCACTCTGTAGACCAGGCTGGCCTCAAACACAGAAATCCGCCTGCCTCTGCCTCCCAAGTGCTGGGATTAAAGGCATGCGACACCATTCCCTGACTGGGATGCTGTTTTTTTGTTTTTGTTTTTTTTTTTTAAAGATTTATTTATTGTTATATGTAAGTTGGGATGCTGTTTTTAAAGGCACTCGACTCCAAGCATGTTCATCTGAGTTTGATCCGCTCGGTTCCATTTAGTGGAAATCCAGAACTGACTTCCACAAATCGTTCTCTGATCTTCACGCTCACACTGTCCCACATATTCACCCACACATACAAACAATAAATAAATGTAAACAAAAAAAACCTAAAAGAATATTGGTTATGAGGAGGTAAGTAGGACAGCAGATGATTCAATTTAGCTAATTTTATATGTATATCAACTGTGATGGTAGTGTTAATTTAAAAATAGAGACACAGAATTAAGAATACTCACACATTGGGAGGCAGAGGCAGGCAGATTTCTGAGTTCGAGGCCAGCCTGGACTACAGAGTGAGTTCCAGGACAGCCAGGGCTACACAGAGAAACCCTGTCTTGGAAAAAAAAAAAAAAAGAATACTCACACAGAGTATAGTGGAGCACGCCTTTAATCCCAGCACTCAGGAGGCAGAGGCAGGCAGATCTCGGAATTTAAGGCCAGCCTGGTCTACAAAGTGAGTCTCAGGGCAGCCAGAGCTACACAGTCTCTGGAAAAACAAGAACCAAACCAACCAAACAAACAAAATAGACACAGGCTGAGGAAATGGCTCAGGAGATTTGCCAACAATCCTGATGACGTGAGTTCGATCCCCGCCCCACCTCCGGAACCCAAATAAATAGTGGGGGAGAGAACTGGCACACTGTGGTTTTCCTTAATGTCAGAATTTATTAAACAATAATAAATTCAGAATGCACACTGGTTTCCGTTGGAACAGTGTGTCAAGTAGTCCAGATTTTCTTGATATTGAGCTGAAGCAAACACAAATTCTTTTATTACAACCCTAACTATGATTGCTAACTTTGAGATTACACATGACACATTCCACAGTGAGTCTGTCTACAGTGCCTGCATGTCGGCTGGGGGTGTCTATAGTGGATTAAAGAGGATGTAGCAGAGTCCAGGGAGTTCCAAAGTGGCTGGAGAGGCAGAAGCAGAAGCTGATCAGGGTGACAAGGGTCCCTGTGGTAGGTAAGAGTCTGATATCTGCTCTGTGATATTCCCCTCAACATTGGAAAGCAATGGGTCTATTGGAATTACAGGAGTTCTATCACTAAAAGCTACCCCAGCATGGATGATGACTCGGGAATGCCGGAACCCTGGAGCTTTCTGAATGATTTGCAGTTAGCGACACAGGTCTCTCCTCCTCAGCTGTCCTTACTTATCTAATCTAGGGTGCAAGGAGGGGACTTGTGAGTCTGGTTTCAGGGACATCTTGAGACTTGTGAGTTGTTAACTTCCTAAATTTTTTTTTTTTTTTTTTTTTTTTTTTTTTTGTGGTTTTTTCAAGTCAGGGTTTCTCTGTGTAGCCCCGGCTGTCCTGGAACTCACTCTGTAGACCAGGCTGACCTCGAACTCAGAAATCCACCTGCCTCTGCCTCCCAAGTGCTGGGATTAAAGGCGTGTGCCACCACTGCCTGACTAGCTTCCTATCGGAACCAGTGGACAAGAGTGAGGCTGAAGTAGAGAGGGCGACTGAATGAGAACGAGAGGACCACGACTCTGCGGGCAAATGGCAGAAAGCCTTTAATGTGAGAAACCTTTTATAGTAAAAGCGCAGTGGGGCTGAAAATAGACTCTAACAACAGCCGTGTAGCACGGCAGGGGCTTGCTCAATTCTTCATTATCTTGCAGTAAATATTCTCCCCATGCCCAGGTGCATGAGCTTAGCTTCCTTGACCCTTGCACGCACAGCTCTCAAGAGCCTTGAATTTCTTCCAAAATCGACTTGGGTTCATGGAGCGGTTATGTCCTCAGCTGCAGGGAGATTATCAGAAAGTGTCTCCTCCTTGCCTTTCAGCAGAGGAGCCACCCCTAAATCTTCCCCTATGCTAAAGATCATTCCCACAGCTTCCAAAATCTTAAGGAGCCTCTTCCTCTGGAGTGGAATGTTTCAGAATCTCTTATTTACTCCTTAACAATTTTACACATGGATATCATGTATTTTTACTTTATTCATATTTATTAGTTCGATCATCCCTCTGGGCTTCTTCTAATTTTTATGTCTTTTAAATGACTCATTGCATACAGTTAGGGTAGCTTGCATGAGTACACATGGAGGGACACTTATTGCATACAGTTGGGGTGGCTTGCATGAGTACACATTGAGGGTCATTTATTGAATACAGTTGGGGTGGCTTGCATGAGTACACATGAAGGGTCACTTATTGGAGCCTGGGCAACTTCCCACCCTGACAGACACAGAGGCCTGCTTTGCTGATTACATTTCAAACAACGGTGTAGCCCGAGTTTTGGCTACTTTGTGGGTTCTTTTTCTCCCACTCTTTCACCCCCTAACACTAGATAGGAGAGAAAAAAGAATTCAGGGGGAGGGGCATCGATATCGTTAGACTAAGCCCTGTTGATTAGGAGCATCGAGTTCCTTGGGGCAAGTTTAATCTTTTCATCAGGATATCTAATTACTTCTTGTTGTTTCTTCTTTGCACACAGCTACTTAACAAATGGCAAACAACAGCAACCAAACAATGATCAACCCACAACCTCTTGGGGCCCTAGTATTTATATACCTCTGAAGAGTCCCCGAAATTCCAAATGACACACAATCACAGAAACTATCTGCCTCTGCCACTGGAAAAATCATGCCCCTGCTAGAGCACGAGGCAAATTATAGTCAGCTGCTGTGGACAATCTGAAGCAGCCATATCCCACACTTGGGATTAAAATAAAAACATGTACTTATAATATTACTGTGTTTCTAAAGAAATAAAACATCTTACTAATTCTCCCTTGCTGTTTTAAGCCATTAATTGTGCTCTGTTTAACAGGAAATTGTAATCAGAAACATTTTCACTAAACAAAGCAATTCTTGGATCAGTGGCCACAGTTTTCAGGATGCCTCTCCTGTTCCGTTCTTTATAAGTTTTGATAGTATCCACAGCTTTTCATTTCCTGTAGAGATATAAACAAACCTTGTGTCCTCAACCTAAAACTTTTGCAGGTTTCCATTCTGATGTTAACACATTCTTACAGTACGTAGGCATATTTAATTCCAGCTTTTTCCACAACCTGGTAACTCTTAGCTATTCTTGTCTGAAACTGCTCATGGTTATTGCTATGGGAACTTGAGCCAGGCCCCAAAGCCTAGAAATTGTCTTGGCTATCTCTCTTGAACCTACACTCATTGGTCCAGTGGCAACCCTTGACATCTCCTGCACATGCTGGGAAGCCTAGAAAAACCAATGCCGCTAGAAATGGCCTGTTGATCTCTGGCACAAAGTACCATATTTCTTGCAGTTAACATACTGGCCATTTTGATATCAGAGACCTCTAGCTATAGTTTGACTCATGATATTAGCATGGTACACATTAGAACCAATATCTGTGATTTTCTTTATCCACTTGTCCATGGGCACTGCCCACACCTTTAATGGGCTAACAACTTTTTCCACTCAATATTTGCATTTTCATACACCAAAATTTCTATTAACACCTGTTTTGCCTCAGGGTCTAGTATATGACTTTGTTCACAGCTGAGACTAATCTTTACAAAAAATAAATGACAGCTTCTCCAGAGCCTTGTATAATCCTTGTAAAGAAGGTGGACCTTTTCCAGGGCTCTTCAACTTTTCCCCAAGCTCTTAAAGCCACTAAATGACATTGTTCTATAACAGAATCATCACATTGAATCTGTTCCTGTATATCAGAGTACTGCCCTTCGCCCAGCATCTGATATTTGACTATATTCAGTCCCTTCCTCTATTTCACTGTACAATCACATGGCTTCTTCCTTCTACCATGTTAGGCATTGCAATTGCAGACCAGAGTCTAGTACAGCTGTTATCAGCCCCTTCCAGTGTTGAGGAATAACTCCATTAAAGAGGAAATCATTCCATATGAAACCACAGCCTCTTCAAAATGCCTCAGATCTATCATTTCTTCTTTTTTTTTTAAAGAGTTCTTTTTTTTTTTTAAATTTTATGTGTATTTGTACACTGTAACTGTACTGATGGTTGTGAGCCTTCATGTGGTTTGCTGGGAATGAAGGTTGCTCACAAGCAACCCTGCTTGCTCCGGTTGGCCCCGTTCATACTGGCCCTGCACGCTCAGGCCTAGAGATTTATTTATTATTATATCTAAGTACACTGTAGCTGTCTGCAGGCGCACCAGAAGAGGGCATCAGCTCTCATTACAGATGGTTGTGAGCTACCATGTGGTTGCTGGGATTTGAACTCAGGACCTTCAGAAGAACAGTTGGTGTTCTTACCCGCTGAGCCATCTCTCCAGCCCCAGATCTATCATTTCTATAGGCTGGCATCATATCTCGTCATAACCTTGCTCCATCCCATTAGCAGGCATGTGCTGTATGACTACAGGGAAAACCCATGGTGATCTTGTAACCCTGGGCCACCGCTCCTCTATCTCTCATGACACAGTTGGTTTGAGATTAATCCTTACTTGGAAAACGGGCTGTTTCGTCAGACTGTCCTCCTGTCTTTTCAGACATCTCTGACCGGACTGCCCTCTGGCATAGTTTCTTTCCTCTATCCTTCTGCAGAAAACTTCTGCCCTCTTGCTCAGTCATGGGGACTGAGCCCTTTTGTTCTCCGTTGTCACTTCTTGCCTCCACAGTGCTTCTATTTCAACCTGACAACCACCTGGAATGAGGTCTGACGCCCTCTTCTGGTGCGTCTGAAGACAGCTACAGAGCGAGCAGAGTTGACCTGAGTGAGCAGAAGTCCTAAAAAAAAAAAAAAAAAAAAAAAGCCAATTAGCTGGGCAGTGGTGACTGTCTGTACAGCTACAGTGTGTACTCTTCATATACATAAATTAAATAAATAAATCTTAAAAAAAAAGGAATATCCCTTTGAAGTGGAAGTTTCTGGACGTGTCAGGTGATACAGGCTCACGTGGTGTTTTGCCGAGGTGACACCTGTGGGAGGACATGTGGTGTTTGGAGAGAGTATAAATGGGGCTCAATGGACAGTGACAGGGAGCTTGCATAGCTAGCTTTGCAACACTTCCTTGATCTCTCGTCTTCAGCTTGCTGATCTTTACTTTGTTGAGAGAGGCGTGGCAGAGAACTGTGGGACCGTGAAGGGCAATCTGTGTTTTTCCGTTGAGTGAGGCTTGCTCCAGAGACCCAGTAGGAGTATTCTATAAGGGACGGAATAAAAAGCCACGCCCCCAGACATAGATGCCTGCTACCGTGAGTGCTCCAACTCCGTTATCCTGTACTATCTATCACATAGGCAATGCCCCAAGCTCTCAGTATTCTGGCTGGATTCCACTCTCAGTCAACTGACCACAGCCAGGTATACCCTACCCCATTGCTACCTGAGAACAGACAGGTAGCCCAGCCCACCATATAAGGGGTGATTTGCCCCCTCCCCCCCTCTCTTTCTCTCTGTCTCTCTTCTCTTTTAACCTCTTAGTCTTGTCTTTACTTTCCCTTCCCCTTCTCTCCATGTGGTCAGGGCCGGCCTCTATTTCTCTATCCTTTTCTCTCTTTCTTTTCTACAATAAAACACCTTAAGACCATGGATTGCCTCCTTTATCTAGACTCATCTTGTTGGCTCAGCGTTCTCAGCCTCGAGACCCAAGCAAGGACTCTCACCCCATGCCCGCTCGTGCAGGAACAACTGGGCACCGCTGCTTCCCTCACCCACCCCCTATCTTCCTTCGTTCTCAGCTCTTCCGCAGGATCCAGCGTTGCCTGCGAAGCCCAAGGGTTAGAACCTTCGTCCTTGGCCTCCACGAGGCCCATGGAACCCCCTGAAGCTGTCTCTCTCAGCTCCCCACCGACTGGGATCCCGTGGCTTCACACAGCCAGACGCACACCTGGTGGAGTAGAGTGCACAGACAGAAACCCGCATCAGCCCGCCCAAAGTACCGAAGCTCTGGCAGGACGTGGGTCCTTCTTTCCCATCCCTTTTGTTCCCCACTGTCCCGTGCCTGGCACCCGGTGCCCCAGCAGACAGCGACACAGGCCCACGAGAGAACTTCTTTCGTGTCCCCAGCTGGTCCTGGTCACTCTTGCTGTCTTGTGATGATTGGCAGAAGCCTGGAGGTTTCTGCTGGATCATGCCACTGATTTGTGTTTGGTATCCTAACACTACTGAACTGGACTGCTGGTATCCTGTCAAATCGAGATTGGAATCGCCTCTGGGAACTACTTCTAAACAGGTCCACATCCCCTTGTCCCATCTACCATTTTTTTCTCCCCTACCTTTGGACTGTGGGATAGAAGGCAGGTTGAAGCATTTGTGAACCCTTATTAAAAGTAGGTTTTTAAAAATCTAAGCCTACATCCATTCCTTGATCCCCCGCTGTTTCCTCTACAGCCTTTGAAATCAAATTCCCCCTTCTACCTAGCTCCAAGTTGGGCAACAAACATTGCAGGACTTTTGTGGACCCACCTGAGATAGCGTGAGGTAGGAAGCTTTTAATATAGTTTAAAGCAGCCGGGCAGTGGTGGCACACACCTTTAGTCCCAGCACTTGGGAGGCAGAGGCAGGCGGATTTCTAAGTTCGAGGCCAGCCTGGTCTACAGAGTGAGTTCCAGGACAGCCAGGGCTATACAGAGAAACCCTGTCTCTAAAGCTTAGGGCAGTCTCTGAGCTACGGTTTAAACTTAACCCGACTAGTCTAACCTATGACCTCCACTGGCTAGCTCGATACCTCTCTGCTCCACTCCTATCCGTGTCTGTTCCCTCCTGTGTCTGCTTTTGATTCGCCTGCTTTCCTCCTCTGCCTCACTCTCACTGCCCAGAAATTCCAGCCTTGTAGTTTCTGACCCTGCCACGGGCTGTCAGATCTTTATCACTACCAATCAGTAGCAGGCCAACCCCTGATACATCGCTTAGATTGCCTTTAGCCGGTGAGGAAGGACAAACACATATAGAAAATCCAGTGATGGGCCATAGAAGACAATACGAAAATCCTGCCAGCACTTAGCTCTCTGCAGGTACAGAATTAACAACTGAAAATGCAGAGGCACACCTTAATGCAATGTAATGAAAGCCACCCCAACGGAATGACACTTAAGTTTCTAAAGACTTTGCAGCTGTGGGAAAGGTTCCTTCACAGAGAGAAGCCCTTTCCTAAAGTTTCTAGGAAATGAGAGCAGTTCTGCCTGAGGTAATGCTGAGCCTGCTGGGAGCTTCGGGATTGCTCATCTCCAGAGCACAGTTTGTCTTTGGACCTGGCTGGCAAGGTGTGCTGGGGGCCTCAGGGCTGGCAAGGTATGCTGGGGGTCTCAGGGCTGGCAAGGTGTGCTGGGGGCCTCAGGGCTGGCAAGGTATGCTGGGGGCCTCAGGGCTGGCAAGGAATGTTGGGAGCCTAAGGGCTGGTCATCTCTAGAGCAGAGATCTAGTCCCAGAGTCTGTCTAGGAATCCTTGGACATAAGCTTAGTACTGTTACACTATTGCTTAATAATGATAAAGTTTTACTGTAATCTTATGCACCAATCCTGCCGGTGTGAAGTTGAACAGTCCTCTGAAGGAGGAGGGAGGACGATTATAGGAAAGACGGAAAGAAAGACTCAGAGACAAAAGTTAGAAATCGGGAGGGCTGTAGGTCAAGACCACGCCAGCCCTGAATGTATTTCTCATAGCCTTTATATACTTTACAGTATCATGGGAAACAAAGTCACAAGCCAGCAGAGACAATGGCTGGCGTACATAGGATATCTCTTCCCATCGGGAGGTTTCCCTGTTCCTTTTACCAGGATTAATAGAACATTTAGCCCCTTGCCTTGAGCTTCAAGTGTAGCTCCCTGTATTGTTCCATGTATCAGTAGGCTAGGAAATCTGCTAGCAGGCCTTCACTTGCCTCAACTCTGCCTAACAGGCAGGCTTTCACAGAAGCAGGAAAAATGGCTCCTGACAATCTTACCTCCCTATGCCTTTTTTTTTTTTTTTTTTTTTTGGTTTTTTTCGAGACAGGGTTTCTCTGTGTCGCCTTGGCTGGAACTCACTCTGTAGACCAGGCTGGTCTTGAATTCAGAAATCCACCTGCCTCTGCCTCCCAAGTGCTGGAATTAAAGGTGTGTGCCATCACCGCCCAGCTCCCTCTCTGCCTTTTTAAGCCCAGATGTCATTATGTAACTTTGGCTGGTCTAGAACTAGCTATGTAGAACAGGTTGGCCTTGAACACACAGAGATTCACACAAGACAGGCGCCCAGCTACTAATCATCCTTCTCAGTGCTTACTTTTCCTCTGAATAAGGTAAGGTACTGAGGGCAGGATGCAGGAGTCCTGAAGTGACAAGTACTAGATTATAGTGCCTCGCTTCCTAGAGTGGAGAACTGACAGCTAAGCAAACTAAGCAGCCCATCTCTGGCAATTGAACTAACCTTGTGGTAACTGTAATGCTTTTTTTTTTTTTCTCCTTAAGACAAGGTTTCTCTGTGTAGCCCTGGCTGTCCTGGAACTCGCTCTGTAGACCAGGTTGGCCTCAAACTCACAGATCCACCTGCCTCTGCCTCCTGAGTGCCGGAATTAAAGGCATGCACTGCAGTCATCAACAACTACTGTCAGGCTGCATGTCTGCCTTACCCTCGGGATTCCAGGGAGCTGCCACTGCCTCTGGCATGCCGCTCAAGGAAGGCAGAACACATTTCAAGACAGGGAGTCCCAGCCTGTGTTCTCCCGGGTGAGAAACAGCAGGGGCTGGGATGGGTATCATGGTTCTCAATCTCCTGGACCCAGAGGCCACTGGGGACTGTGAGGAGTACAGAACTCCTCACCATGGATCCACCCTTCCCCTTCTTGCCAGGCAGGAGGCAATGGCTGACTCCAGGACGGGGTGGAATCCAGTCTTATTCTGAGTCTTATTCTGAGTGAGTGAGTGAGTGAGTGAGTGAGTGAATGAGTATGAAGGGACTAGAAAAGAGAAGGCCTTTTCCAGGAGATCTAGGCTCTAGGAGAAAGCCTGCACCCCACCCCATGCTCATCCTTAATGAAGGAGCTCTTCCTTGTTGTCCATACTGCTTTGTTTATGGCAGATGTAAATGCATACATCTTACTCAGGGTGAACCAGGGATTAAATACCTTTTGCAGGAAGAAATGCTCAAGTAGGGAAGCTCATTGGCTAAATACTCAGAGCCTATCTAGATACCTCATTAGCATAGAGAACTCTAGGTTTTTATGCTATGTGACCAGACGTCATGGTCCTTTCAGTGAGGTGTCATGGTCACATGTTCCAGGATACCAGAGCCTGGCCGGAAGCTGGTTCCAATGCCTGTTGTTCTCAATTATGAGATCCGCTGGGATTTTGAACCTCCTTTCAACCTTGCCAGTTCTTCTATCTGGTGGCATAGTCCACTTGCCCCACAACCCACTACTGGTGAGGTTTGTTTAAGCATTTGAAAGTTCTCAGATAATTGAGAAAGCTACATTATGACCACAGCTTCCTGGTGAAGCACAAGTCCAGCTCTAGGAGGCACTGGATTCCTTCCTGCAAGGTTCAAATAGCTTGGACCTGCTACCCTTTTTACCATTAAAAGCCTGGGTTGGGACTAGAGAGGTAGCTCAGTTGATATAGTGCTTGCATTGGAGGCGCAAAGAGTGGAGTTTAAACCCACGTCCTTCTGTAGGCATCAGCGGTTTTCAGAACCAGTATGTGCGCTCAATAGTTTTGTCTACTTGACACAAGCTAAAGTTGTCTGAGAGGAGGGAGCCTCAACTGAGAAAAATGCCTCCATAAGATTAGGCTGTGTGTGTAGAGGAATTTTAATCTAGCAACACTGGGTGCTCTGGCAAGGGATCACATCCAAAAACCTTCTAGGTCAGTGTGATCCAGATAGAGTGACACACCTTTAATCTCTCTGGCTGGGATACAGACACACCCTTGGTCCACACCTTTAATCTCAAACAATGATGTCTAATTGAGGGGCAGACAAAGTAATGAATCAAAGACGAGAGAGAATGAGTCAGATATAGGATCCACCCAACTCTCCTGAGAACAGACAGGAAAGAGAAGCTACTTAAGAGCAGTGCAGAGTCAGGAGGGGAGGGCAGTTCGGTGAGTGCAGCAGAGTTCAGCCAATGCAGTGAGGTTCACTGGCATTCAGTTCAGTGTCTGGGGATTAGTCTGCGGCTGGTATGCATTCAAATGCTAACTACTGGCTCCCAAGATAGGGTTGCCCGGATGAGCAAACCCTCATGTATACTAAATGATGCTATGTAAACCTTGCTCCCAAATTTAACGCTATTGATTAAATTAAATGGCTACAGGCAATTACTGGGGAGAATAGAAGTAGGCAGAGTTTCAGTTACCAGACTGGGGGTTGCAGGTAGGGACCACAAGGAAGAGGGAGAAAAGAGAAGGGAAAAAAAGGAAGACAGAGAGGACAGAAGGTCTCCATTAGACGGGAGGGACCAGGAGCATGTGACAGAAGTGAAATGGACCCAGAGGACATGCTGATGGAACAGAAAGAACCCGGGAAGAGTCAATCTGCAAGTACCTGGGAGCGCAGCTGGGGGACTAATAGTCTAACTCTGGAGAAAAAATAGACTAGGGTTAATTGCCCCAGTAATTGTGTCAAGGCTAAATAAATAAATCATAGTCTGGGTCTCATTCATTTGGAAGCTAATGGGGTAGAAATCATTCAATTACTTTACAGTCCAGTTCAGTGCAGTTTACTTCAGTTCTGTTTGGTGCAGTTCAGTTTGTGTAATTTAGAGACAATTTTTTTTCCAAGCAGAGCAATTCAGTGAGAAGTCAAGGGAAATCATTTTCAGTCAGGCAGCTTGGAGAAGGGTTTGACCCAGACTAGCTTGAGTTGAACTAGCCAGTCACAGTTCAAAAAAGAACTATAAAGTGTGAGCTTATTCAACAGTAAGCCTCTGAGACAATAGTTACGTCTGTTGAATAGACATCACTTTTACATGCATGTAAGCTTGTAGGGCATTTTCTTAGTGATTGATGGGAAAGGGCCCAGTCCATTTTAAATGGTGCCATCCCAGTGCTGATGGTCCTGGGCTCTATAAGAAGAAAATGTGATCAAGCCATGTTGATCAAACCAGTAAGCAGCACCCCTCCATGGCCTCTGAATTAACTCCTGCTTCCAGGCTCTGGTCCTGTTTCAGTTCCTGTCCTGACTTCCTTCAGTCATGAACAGTGCTGAGGAAGTGTAAGCCAAATAGACCTTTTCCTCCCTGACTTGCTTTTTCCATATGGGATTTCATCGAAGCAGTAGAAGCCCCAAGACAAACTGGTACCAGAATCGTGGGGTGTTGCTGTGACAGACAACGCTGTCTGGGGGAGGGCTGTGAAAAGGGTTTAATGCTTAGGGAGCTGTTGTGTAAGAGCTTGGGACATAAGGCGGTTGAGGGCAGTGCCAAAGATGGAGACCTGCCTTCGTTAGTACCAGAGTGAAGCTTACAGATTTCTTCCATTGGAGCCATTTGTTCTTTTGAATTAAGATTCTATGATTCTGGTTGGCAGACGCTGAAGAATCAGCTGTGACGAACAAGATACACGAACTACTAAAGTGAAACCTTTGCTTTGCTGTGATACCAGCTGCGATGCTGGTCATCTGCAGCTGAAGAGTTCGTAGTGATTAAGAATCTTCTAAGTATTTCCTAAGAGCTACACAGAAACTGTTCCAGAAGCAGCCAAGGTTGTACCTTGTGCTGGCAGCTGAACTTGGTAGCCTAAGAGTCACCCAGGTGGTACTGGTTTTGAAGGCATGAACAGTAAGTAGTTCATGGAGAGCAGCTGAGGCTTGGCACTGTGCAGTTTCAGTGGCAGATTTTTAAAAAACAGGATATAAAATATAGAGATAAACCCACACAATCTTTTGTTAAGACTTATACGACTCTTAAGCTTATCCCTTCCATGAGGCTTAAGAGTTTACTCAGGGTTAAGGGCAAGCAGTTGGCGCTCTCCCAAAGGATCCTGGTTTAATTTCCAGCACCCACATGGCAGCTAAGAACTGTGTCTATAACTTCATTTCCAGGAGAATCTAATACCCTCTTCTGGCCTCCAGGAGCACCAAGCACACACATGGTGCACACACATACACACGGCATGCAAAACTCTAAAACACACAATAAAATAAAGCTCTGCCTCCCTCAGTGAGCTTGGCATTCTAGGCTCACACCTCGTTTGCAAAAATTGTAAAATAAACTGCCTCGATTTCACTACTCTGAGTCTCAAGTGGTTTATTACAAAGATGTTGTGTCTTAGGCACAGTGGCTCAAAGTTGTCCTTCCACCACTGGCATATACACATACGATAATGATAAAGATGTTGTTCTAAACGCCCAACACTAAAACCAAAAGCTACATACAAGAACCATCACTAACAACCAACAGGAAACCTTTACTAAGAGCTCTCTAAATGGCCTGCCTTTCCCAGCTCTTCCAGGGATGTCTGGCGACATCTACTGCCCAGACCCCACTTGAGCAAACAGGGCTCTCAGCCACTGCGTCTGCGCACTGGGTCCTCCGGCTGACCGCAGGAATCTGGCCCGGAAGTCTGTGACACGGAGACGGCCCCGGCCCCCATTCTTATCCTAGAGTGCCTACGGATGTCCTCCGGGCGGAGCCTCGGGCAGCTTCCGGCCGGGGCGTGCGGCAGCGGTGCGGGCTTTGTGGCCGCCCGGGGTTGCGCGCCTGGATGCGGCTCGGCTTGGTTCCGCGCCGTCCTCTCGCCGCCGGGCTCCTGGTGAGTTGGGCGGCGCGCCTCGCGCGGGTGGGCGGGCTCGAGGCCGGCGGGGCTCAGCGAGTTGGTTGCTGTGTCCCGGGCCAGCTGCACTTCGCTTTTGCCGGTGTCTGCAGCTCCTCGCTTGGTTCGGGCGGGAGCCTTGCGTTTCGTCGCGGAGCTGAGGGTGGTAGATGCTGGGACCGGTCGTCCGCGGACATCGAGGCCCTCCAGGGTTGCACACTGAGCCTCAGCGCCTGCAGGTCGGGCCCCCGAGCGGCTGCTGGAAGGCTGGCTGCTCAGGTGATGGAATGCAGGTGCGCGCAGCGCTGCTGTTCGGCTTGGACCTTGCCCTCCTGCCTTCCCTCAGTCCTTTCGGCCTCTCTCCGAGAAGATGCAGTGCAAGCACCCCAGTGCTTCAGAGGTGGAAGAGAATATGTGTGTTGGACAGAATCAGCTCCAGATGACCTGAAGGAGGATTCTTAGATGGGATCAGGTGTCATCCAAGCTATCCTAGCTATTTCATAAAGTGTCTGAATCAGTGTCTGTGACATCTCAGTGATAATGCCAGGGACATTTAGTGCTCTTTGCACCCAGCCCCATGATTGTCCAGGAGTTCCCAAGGCTTGAGTGGTATGCAAGAGGTTTCCGCGGGATATTAGAAGAACAGTTCTAAACTCAAGCAGTTTCTAGTTGGAGCTGATATTCACACTCGCCGTGTGCACTTACAGACATCGTACCTCTGAGACCCGTCTCAATGAAAGAAGCAAATATCTTCGGCTCACGAAGAAATCAGACTCCCCCCTTCACACACACACACACACACACACACACATCAAGTTTTAAGGCAGAGAGCAGACCTTTGTTCCTATCATGGATATGGTATTGTATCTATTTTAATATTTGGCATAATGATGGCATTCTCTCTTCATGGGAGGTACAGAGAAACTTCACAAGACGACACACGCAGCTCTGGACACTCCTGGAGCCTTGGGGATGGATTTCTGGTTCTGCAATACTTTGGAGGATGATAGAGAGAGGGGGCAGACCTGGGAAAGGTGCCCGCCTACAAGACTCATGAGATGATCTGGAAGTGGAAGGGATGTCAGAGGAGCTGCAGGCTAGAACAGAGTGGTGTCCTTGTAGTAAATCACAGAGCCCTTCTGACTGCTCTGTTGGCTTATGGAAAATGGCTGCTGAAGGGCCCTGGGCTTGTTGTGAAAAAGATTGTTTGTGTCTGCGGGCAACCTTGTATGTGGGTACTAGGGTAGAGGTTGGGATAGGAGTCCTAAGAGGGCAGCCAGCCACTGGCTCTATTCTTTTTGACTGCAGATAAGCAGGCTTTGCACACAGCACCCAGCTACCTCCACAGCTGCAGCGGCACATCCACAGGTTGCTAAGGAGGCAGTATCGAGGCCCACCTGCCTGGCTATCCCAAGGCTGAAGCTATGCAAACTTTCCTACTCCAATTTTACTTTATGTGTATGGGTGTGTAATGTTGGTTTTCTGCTGTCATTGTTGTCTCTAAGGTTTACTGTCTCCATCTGCTAGCTTGTCCTGGAAGCTAGTCCTGGAAGCTTCTAGCCTCTGTACAATCTAAGCCTAAAGTGTTTTCAGCCTCTGAGACTTGCTGCTGAATAAGCTCATCCTTTCTAGTTCTTTCTGGACTCTCCTGGTTGGTTTAACCCAGCTGTTCTGTAGCCAACTTGTCTCCCAGATGACTGATTCAATTTGGCTTCTGAATTCCTCTGCGTGGCCTCCAACTAACTCTGGTATTCTTGTTCTAATCTTCTGGATCATTCTCTCTCCAACCTGTTTGTAAAACTGCCTCTCTTCTTTCTCTTTACTGCCCCTTAGGTAGCTTCCCTTTCTTCTCTTTTCTAGTAAAAGTTGGGCAGATCCTATTCTGTCTGCTTCTGCCTCCCAAGTTCTGGAATTATAGGCATACACCACCACCACCCGGCTGTCAAATCTTTCTTGATTTGTCACTTTGTCTGCCTCTCAATTAGAGATCACTTTCAAACATGAGTGCTTCCTTGTACAAACTCTTTACCTTCATTGTTTTGTGGGATTAAAAGTGTGTACTGAGGGTGTGTCTGTAGTCCAGCTGGAAGGATTAAAGGTGTGTGCTCTGGGCTGAGCTAACCCTATCTTGGTGTTCACGGTGTGATGGATCTTGCAGCATGGGTGTTTTACCTGCTTGTTAGTCTGTCCGTCATGTGTGTACCTGGTACCTTCAGAAGCCAGAAGAGGGCACTATATCCCCTAGAACTTGAATCACAGAGTTGTGAGCTGCTGTGTGGGTTTTGGGCCTTGAGCCCAGGTGCTCTACAGGAGCAGTCAATGCTTTTAACTGCTCGTCAGTCTCTCTAGTTCCCGAATTTCTGATTTTGAGATAAATATTTCTTCAAGCAGATGTATTTTATTTAAGAAACTTCCCTTAAAATAAGAAACTGTGAAAGTCACAGAGAGGCACACGTGGTTCTAAGCTATTCCTGTAAACAGCTGCAGACTTGTGTTCAGGTAGCCTAGTCATTCTAAGTCTGCTATAAGAGGCTGAGGTATAGCTCACTGGTAGAGAACTTACTTAGCATGCATAATATTCTGAGTTCCATCCTTAGTGCTACATAAAATAATAAAAGTCAGAAGGTATCAGTGATTTCTAAAATAAATCACAGGTCCATTTTACCTTTTTTTTTCTAAACATTAAGTTTCTTCATAATACCGAGTCTGTCTCTCTCTAAGTGAAATACTCTATACAACCAACATGTGCTTCTCTCAAAGCAGAACGTGGACTCTGCGGGGAACAGACCTGAGTGGGCTAATGATCTTCGTTGGTCTCCTTTCTCCACTAGGCTATTTTCCCCTCTGTAAACAGTGCAGCATCTACTCTAGGACATATGTGAGACTATGCAGGTCCTTTCCAAGCACTGTGGCTGGCTGGGTTGCCTTGGACTTCTTTATGCTGAATGCCAGTGAGTGTCTGGTGCCATGGGCTGGCAGCACTGCCTTGCTGTGGCTTTAGCGGTTCTGAAGCTTAAAGCTTGTGCAGAGCAGAGCAGAGCAGAGCGCTGGCCCCTGGGAACAGCCCGCTCTTAGAAGGGGTGATGGGGAAGGTTGAGCTCAAATGTTGTCTTAGTTAGGGTTTCACACAGTGAACAGACACCATGACCTAGGCAACTTTTCTAAGGGACAGTATTTAACTGGGGCTGGCTTACAGGTTGAGAGGTTCAGTCCATTATCATCAAGGTGGGAACATGGCAGCATCTAGGCAGGCACGGCACTGGAACTGAGAGTTCTACATCTTGTTCTGAAGGCAAACAGAAGAATACTATCTTTCAAGTAGCTGTGAGTGACACCCCTACAGTGACATACTTCCTCCAACAAGGCCACCTCTACTCCAACAAGGCCACACCTCCTAATAGTGCCACTCCCTGGCCAAGCATATTCACCACAGTTGTCTAGTGACTCAAGTGTTGCTGCTAATTCACCTATACTTGGGGAAAAATGCTGGTAGGAGGGGACAGGAGATCCTTGAAGGCCTTAAAATAGAAAGTCGCCATTTCATTTATGCTTTGAAGGGGTCAGCCTGTTGGCTGTGTAGAAAAGCAGTGGAGGAAGAGAGTATGAAAACAGGTTAGAAGATTGTCACCCGCCGGGTGGGTGGTGGAGCATGCCTTTAATCCTAGCACTTGGGAGGCAGAGGCAGGAGGATTTCTGAGTTCAAGGCCAGCCTGGTCTACAGAGTGAGTTCCAGGACAGCCAGGGCTACACACAGAAACCCTGTCTCGAAAAACCAAAAAAAAAAAAAAAAAAAAAAAAGATTGTCACCCTAGAGCCTTGAGAAATAGTAGTAGAGAGAGCATTGAGGTTCTGAGACAGGAGCTGGGTGCAGGATAACGGCCTGGCCTACCGGTCAGCCAGTGCATTGGACGTGGGGCATGTAAGGAAATGAGGGATTATTGGGATTATTGGATGATTATGGCCTGAACAAGTGGAAGTAGTGGGGATTTCACCATGGAAGGCGCAGATTGAGCAGAAGTCAGAGTGTTGACACCTGAGGTTTAGAAACCCGAAAAAGCTCAAGAGAAGGCATCAGGTTGAGAGCTAGGCAAATGTGGAAGCTGGGGAGGAAAACATTCTCAGCAGTAGACCATTGCTCTGCTAAGGTGGGTCAGTAGAGACGGAAGCAGGGCTCCACTGTCTTCTCTGAACACTGGGAGGAGGTAGCTGGTGAGGGGGAAAGCTAGTAGAGGCTGTCCCAGGAGCACTGTGACAAGGAGACTTCATGAGTAAGTCACTGGGTGACAGGCAATGCTGCAAGTGGGGTTGAGTAAGTGGCCAACATTGGTGACACTATAGACTATTGTGAGTCCGACCCCAGTGAGGTCCTTTCCATAAGAAAGGAGAGGAGGGGCTGGAGAGATGGCTCAGAGCACTGTCTGTTCTCCCAGAGGTCCTGAGTTCAATTCTCAGCAACTACATGGTGTCTCATAACCATCTATATTGAGATCTGGTGCCCTCTTCTGGCCTGCAGGCAAACAAGCAGGTAAAATGCTGTATACATATAGTTTTTAAGTGAGGTGCTGATGCTCTGCCTTCAGGATGTCAAGGCCTTCTTGATCCCTACTATGTCACTTCCAGCTTTCTTTCCCCAGTTATGTGGAAGAGCTCTCATTACTGTACGCTGACTTGGAATGGCAGGCTAGAGGAGCAGAGAAGCTTTTATCTCAAGAGGGAAGGGAATGGTGACTGGACGAGATGGGATGGGAGAAAGTCTAGAGCAAGGGGAGGGGAGGACCTTCTTTCAGGTCAAGTACAGCTTGACTCATGCAACAAGAGGGAGGTAGACTGATGGGAACTCAGGTCAGTGGTGGAAGTGGCCATTCCTGTCTCCCTGCATTTCCTCTCATTGAAGTAAGGGGTAGGAAAAAGCATTGGATGTTTTTTTGTTTCGTTTTTTTGGTTTTTGGTTTTTGGGTTTTTTTTTGGTTTTTTTGAGACAGGGTTTCTTTGTGTAGCCCTGGCTGTCCTGGAACTCACTCTGTAGACCAGGCTGGCCTCGAACTCAGAAATCCGCCTGCCTCTGCCTCCCAAGTGCTAGGATTAAAGGCGTGCACCACCGCCTGGCGGTAGCATTGGATGTTTTAAATACTTTTTTTTTTTCTGTTTCTTTCTTTCTTTTTTTTTTTTTAGAAAACTTTTTTTTATTATTAGATATTTTCTTTATTTACATGTCATATGATTTCTCGTTTCCC
>JADRCD010154620.1:0-11802 GCA_019843815.1 Montemys delectorum | reverse complement strand
TATTAGATATTTTCTTTATTTACATGTCATATGATTTCTCGTTTCCCCTCAAAAAAAAAAAAAAACCCAAAACAACAACAAAACCAAAAAAACAGCAAGAACAAACCCCTGTTGCCTCCCCCTTCCCCCTGCTTGCCACCCCACCCTCTCCCACTTATTGGCCCTGCATTCCCCTACACTGGGGCACAGAACCTTCACAAGGCCAAGGGCCTCTCCTCCCATTGGTGATCGACTTTGCAATCCTCTACTATACACATGCTGCCAGAACAATCAGTCCCACCATGTATAGTCCTTGGTTGGTGGTTGAGTCCCTAGGAGCTCTGAGGGTACTAGTTAGTTCATATTTTTGTTCGTCCTAAGGGGCTACAAACCCTTCAACTCCTTTGGTCCTTTCTCTAACTCCTAGATACTTCTTTTATGCATATGAGTGTTTTATCTCTCTGTATGTGTGGGGGGAGGGAGTTTACAGAGTGAGTTCCAATACAGCCAGGGCTATATAGAGAAACCCTGTCCCCAAAAACCAAAAACTAAAAAAAAAAAAAAAAAAAAGGAAGAGTTGCATGAGTGTAAAACATGGCTGACACGCCCTTAGGGCATCAGGACTATCTGTAGGGAGCAAGAGTTCAGACAGATCCGAAACAGGTGGGATCTAGCCAGAGCTGGTCTCATACAAGGTGCTGGGAAGAGAAGCGCAGGTGAGTTGGAGGAAAGGATTCTATACCACTTTCTCACTGCTGGCACTAAAATCAAAGAATGCTTGCTTGAGTTTCTTAAAATGTGGTAGATGCCAGAGTGATGACATACACCTTTAATCTCAACCCCGGGGAGGCAGAAGCAGGTGGATCTTCCTGAGTTTGAGACCAGCTTGGTCCATATTGTGAATTCTAAGCCAGCCAGTGCCTTGGAGTGAGTCCTTGCCTTAAAGAGAAAATGTGTAATGATTGCATGCTATCTACTCACAGCTTTCTTTAAAATCATCTCTGTTACTTATCATACCTAATACATTGTGACACATAGGTAAGTATGTCCTTTTCAAGGAATAATGACTCTCCCCCAAAAAAGGAACATGTTCATGTTTGATAAAGATGTAGGGTTTGTTTGATTTTGTTTTGTTATTTTTTTTATGTGAGGTAGGCTAACTTTTGGGTACAGAACCCAACCATTTATGGGGCTAAGTATATATAAAGTGTGAGCATTGTGCCAGTGAGGCCTAGGACAGGGACCACTGGCATCATTCCAGTCATCAAGGAATTTCACTGAGGGAACTAGATTATAAGGCCACTTAGAAGTGTGCAGATTCTAACTGGGTTCTTGGCATCAGGCTCAGTCACTGTAGGTCAGAAATGCTGCTAGCACCGAGGCCCTGCATGCTACAGATATCCTAAAGTGGGATGCATTCTGGGTGGGGACAAGATATGGCTCACAAGATGCAGAATGTGAATGAGGGTAGTGGGCAAAAGGAGTGATAGATTTTATTTGAGTGATCTTGGAATTACATGTCTTTTTTTTTTTTTTTTTTTGGTTTTTCGAGACAGGGTTTCTCCGTGTAGCCCTGGCTGTCCTGGAACTCACTCTGTAGACCAGGCTGGCCTCAAACTCAGAAATCTGCCTGCCTCTGTCTCCCAAGTGCTGGGATTAAAGGCGTGCACCACCACTGCCCGGCTACAGGTCTTGATTTTTAAGTAGAGTCCTGACTATGTCCCTATCCCTCTGTCGCCCATGCAGGGCACAAGTTAGAAGAGTGCTGTGTAGCACAGCCTATTTGTCCTAAGGTTGGACATATCACGGGTAGGGCTACAGGAAGCCTTCCCGTATGAGTGGCTGATTGGGGCTCAATGAAAGCTAGTGACAGTGAAGGTCAGAAATGTGGGCAGAGGAAACGCTTCCACTCTCAGTTGGATGGCCAGGATGGCCAGGTCAGCACCTTCTTATTAACAAAGGGGAAAGACCAACTACTTTTCTCATTTCAGATTCTACTATAGGGGCTGGTGGCAAGAAGGTGGTTTTGAAGCCTGAATTTCCGGGGATGAAAATTCAAATAAGATGATGTCAGACAAACTCACAGTGCTGGAGCCCTCTGCCTCTGAGTCCAGGGAATTTCATGAAGACAGATTGGCACAGCTCTTGGGGAACCCAGAAAAGCAGAGCCTGGAGAGTCCCTCCTCTCAGGATGGGAGCTTCACTCAAACGACAGTGACCCACTGGAAGATTCAAACAAGAGACACAGCCCAAATATGTAGTAAGTCAGGAAGAAATCCCATTCTCAACTCAAACCTCCTTATACTTCAGAGAGAGCTTATAGAAGGGGAGACCCATTCCTGTGGTGTTGGTGACAAAAGCTTCCCATTTAATTCAGACGTAGTTCCACATCAGATTCCTCCCTCGGGGGAGAAGCCTTGTAAATGTGATCATTGTGGGAAAGGCTTCAGTCAATCCTCCCTCCTCACTGAACACCAGAGAGTCCACACTGGGGACAGACTCTATGTGTGCAGTGTGTGTGGGAAAGACTTCATTCGTTATGCAAACCTCATGGAGCATCAGCACGTACATACAGGAGAAAAGCCGTTCAAGTGTGCACAGTGTGGAAAAGCATTTTGTCACAGTTCAGACCTGCTTCGGCACCAGAGAGTTCATACCAGAGAGAGGCCTTTTGAATGCAAAGAGTGTGGGAAAGGCTTCAGTCAGAGCTCCTTACTCATTCGCCATCAGAGAATTCACACAGGAGAAAGACCCTATGAGTGTAATGAGTGTGGAAAATCCTTCATTCGGAGCTCAAGCCTTATCCGCCATTACCAGATCCACACAGAAGTTAAACAGTATGAGTGCAGAGACTGTGGCAAAGCCTTCCGGCACCGCTCGGACCTCATTGAGCACCAGAGAATTCACACTGGAGAGAGACCCTTTGAGTGTCATGAGTGTGGGAAGGCCTTTATTCGAAGCTCAAAGCTCATTCAGCATCAGAGAATTCATACTGGAGAACGGCCTTATGTATGCAATGAATGTGGGAAGCGCTTCAGTCAGACATCCAACTTCACTCAGCACCAGAGAATCCACAGTGGAGAAAAACTCTATGAGTGTAACGAGTGTGGGAAGGCGTTCTTTCTGAGCTCATACCTCATACGACACCAGAAAATCCACACTGGTGAACGGGTGTATGAATGTAAAGAGTGTGGGAAGGCTTTTCTGCAGAAGGCCCACCTCACTGAGCATCAGAAGATCCACACTGGAGACAGACCCTTTGAGTGCAAAGACTGTGGGAAAGCCTTCATCCAGAGTTCGAAGCTATTGCTGCATCAGATTGTCCATACTGGAGAGAAGCCCTACGTGTGCAGTTACTGTGGGAAAGGCTTTATTCAGAGATCCAACTTCCTTCAGCACCAGAAGATGCACACAGAAGAGAAGCTCTGCAAGTACAGCCAGCTTGGGAAAGATCTTACCCCACCCCCAGATCTTGTCCACCAGGAGGACCTTTCCCCAAGTGAGGAGAGGTCTACAGATCAGGAGTGTTGTGGAGATAATTTATAAGACAGTCACTCTGAGTCAGGTGGTGCTTGTAAATGGGCATACTTAATACATATATGGCCAGAAGATGTGGATTGTCAACAGTTTTTCAAGTCATAGATGGGCTGGGTTTGGTCTGTCTGTCACCAGGGCAGGCAAGCCGAAGGACTGGACAACTGATCTTGAGCTGTACACTGAGGAAGAGCCTCTAGAGAATTTTCTAGATTTTATTTGAAGTTACAGCACACCCTCAAGTTAAATCCTCTCAGAGAAGAGCTGTCTTATTACTTGAGAAGTGGTTCCCCGTCTGAAAGGTTAGAGAAAGGGGCTTTTCTCATGCAAAACTACAAATTTGTTCCCTATTGCCTGGGACTCCTCTCCAAGCCATGGAGTTTAGTCTCTGGCCTTTGCTTCCTCAACTGTTTGATGCTGGTAATGCAGTTGATGTGCTTGTGACCCACACCCTCCAGGCTGCTCCCACTCCAGTCCTGGGGTGTCTCCGGTTCATTATGTGGGGACTCTCAGGCATCATGCCCAATCTAGTACTGAGCTGGGTTTGTGTCTTGCGCTTCTGTTGCTCACTGTTTCCCGCTGCTACTGTACTTGCTTTAAACACCACAATCATGAATTTTCTCTTTCCCATTATGCTGTTTCCCAAGGACAGTAATGATGTGTCAGTGATTCCTATGTCCCTAGTGTCTCACACATGACAATAAACAAAACAAAAAACCCAAGTCTGTGTAACTGACATATCCTTTATCTGTCTGGTTTTTTGTTTGTTTGTTTTTGTTGTTATTTTGAGACAGGGTCTTCCCATGTGGCCCAGGCTAGCCTCAAACTCACAGCCTTTCCGTAGCCTCCTAAGTGCTGGGACTACAGATAGATGTGTGCTCCAAAGTCTTTGCTACCAGTCTGTGTTGCTGTTTTAAAATTTGCAGGTGTTCTTTTTTTCATCAGTGTGATCTGTTTACTAGGAAGTACTGTCCCTTCAAGTCCTTTGATACCTGTTCCTGTTCATTGTTGCTAACAGTCTCCTGGCAGCAGTTATTGCCCACCCGGTGTGGCACAGTCTTACTCAGAGCTGTCCACTGTGCTCTGAGGACAATATCCTCACACCTACCTCACCTTTTCTGCTTTGACAGCTCCAGGCCCAGCTGGCTCTTTCTAACATCACTTGTTTGAAAATGCATTTTCCAAAACTGTGAGGAGTAGTTTTAGCTATTTGAAATAAGAGAGGAAGAAGGTTCAAAGTGGAATGTGAGGAAGCCAGACAGGTCACAGAACAGTGAGTGAAGGGCTCCAGTCCTTGAAAGCCTTCACTAGTGGCACTGTAGACGGCTCATCAACTAGGGATGGTGTATTGGACACCACAGCCCAAGAATGAAAGATCGGGGACACGATTCAGCTCAGGAGCTGAACTGTGACCTTGAGTTAAGATCCCACAGGGCTTTTAAGCCTAAAACCACAAACATCTGTGCCAGGTTCTTCCACCAATCAGGATTTAGGGGTGGATTTCCATAGAAACATATCTTTGTTGTATATTTTTCCTGTTTTATTGGTTGGGGTTTTCAACTGTGACAGGGGACTTACCTTGGCTAATATTCATGTCTTGTCTATCAGGATAGGACTTGTCTAACATTCAGGTCTTAACTTGCTAACCAGATGTCAATTACCCATGGACATGTCTCTTTCTGCCAAGTAGGATGCCTGTTCTCAGAGAGGTCTTGGGAACTTAAACTTTTTTCAGCCACCATTCAAAATGGAAGTTTAATTCCTAATAACAGAAGGAAGAACTATAAAAAATAAAGATGAAATTGTACAACTCCTTAAAGCCCTCTTGCTGTCAAAAAAAAAAAAAAAAAAAAAAAATTGGTACTCATTCATTGCCCAGGGCACCAAAGAGGAACAGTACCAATGGCTAGAGGTAACAACCTGGCTGACAAGGCTGCTAAGAAGGTAGCCTTGAAAGGAACAGCATCTCTGTATTGGCCACTATCCTACCTGAACCACCCAGAGCAACTGGTATATACAGAAGAAGAAATTAAATGGGCTGGTGGTGATTGATTGAAGGTAAGCTAACATTACTTGACTCTTTAGCAAGAACTATTCCCAGAAAACTCCACAGAGGCGCCCACGTGTGCCTCAGATGAGTGGCAGATGTGGTCCGATGGTCCAAAGATGACTTTCAAGGATATACAGGGCACTTCTGAAGATCTAGTGACAAGCTGTAAGGTTTGCCAATTGACCAATACTCCCAGCAATCCCACACATCCAGGTTCCTGACTGAGGTAAGAGACAGGGGCCTACTGGGAAAATTAATTTCACAGAGATCAAGCTGGGAAGGCATGGCTGGGAATGAAATCTGCTGGTATTTGTGGACATTTTCTCTGGATGGAACAGAGGCGATCCTGACCAAGGCTGAGACAGCAAAGGTAGTGGCCAAGGAGTTGCTGGAGGACATCTTACTCAGGCACGGATCTCCTTATGTGATAGGGTCAGACAGTGGACTGGCATTTGTGTCCAAGGTAAGTCTGGATGTAGTAAAGTTCCTTGGGGCAGACTGAAAGTTGCATTGTGATACTGACCCCAAAGTTCAGGGCAGGTAGAAAGAATGAACAGAGCCAGGCAGTGCTGGCCCACGCCTTTAATCCCGGCATTTGGGAGGCAGAGACAGGCAGATTTCTGAGTTCGAGGCCAGCCTGGTCTACAGAGTGAGTTCCGGGACAGCCAGGGATAAAGAGAGAAACCCTGTCTCGAAAACCAAAAAAAAAAAAAAAAAAGAATAGAATGTTGTAAGAGACCTTAACTAATTAGCTTTAGAGGCTGATGGGGACTGGGTGATGTCCTTCCCTTTGCCTCATGTTGGGCAAGGAATTCTCCTTGCCAGATGGGACCTATGACATTTTATGTGTGGTATCCCAGGCCCCATTGTACCCAGCAGACAGTCGGCAACCATTGCAGAACTGGAACATGATGATTTAAAACTTAGGGTCAGAGCTACCCAATGGGCTCACAAACATTTATGGCCTAAGTTATGTGCCCTCTATGAAGCAGGCCCGGTTCCAGAACCACACAAGTCAAGGAGACTGGGTCTATGTGGGGACATTTCAGCAAGGTATGCTTGAACCCCGGTGGAAAGAACCTTACTCGTCCTGTTGACCGAGCTAACTGCCATCAAAGTGGATGGAATCACCACCTGGGTGCACTATGCTCACGCCAAGCCTGACTCAGCTGTACCAGAATGGAGGGTTCAAGTGGACACCAACCCCCTTCAAGTTTAAGTTGACTCAGTCTCAGTCTGTTACTTAACTGTATGTACTGAGTGTATTGCAGCCCCTAACTCATACCAGCCTTTTGATTTAATTTGGGTGATTTGGCCTCCCTTTTATTTATTTATTTTATTTTTTTTAAGATTTATTTTATTTATTTTATGTGTATGAGTACACTGTGTAGCTGTACAGATGGCCATGAGCCATCATGTGTGTGGCTGCTGGGAATTGAACTCAGGACCTCTGCTGGCCCCGCTAGCTCCGGCGTAATTTACTGCAGCTGTCTTCAGACACACCAGAGAGGGCATCAGATCTCCTTACGGGTGGTTGTGAGCCACCATGTGATTGCTGGGATCCAAACTCAGAACCTTCGGAAGAGCACTCAGTGCCATCTCGCCAGCCCCTTGGCCCCCCCTTTTATGAAGACATTGGGTTATCATTTACTATTTGATTCCTCCCCTTGGTTAACAACTCTTTTTTTTTTTAAGACTTATTTATTTTATGTATATGCGTACATTGTAGCTGTACAGATGGTTGTGAGCCATCATGTGGTTGCTGGGAATTGAACTCAGGACTCCTGCTTGCTTGGGTCCAATATCTAAGTACACTGTAGCTGTCTTCAGACGAACCAGAAGAGGTGTCAGATCTCATTATGGATGGTTGTGAGCCACCACGTGGTTGCTGGGATTTGAACTCAGGATTTTCGGAAGAACAGTCAGTGCTCTTAACGGCTGAGCCATCTCTCCAGCCCAGTTAACAACTGTTATTCCCACCCTCGTGGGACTGTTATTTATTCTTTTACTTCTTACCTTGGGACCGTGTATCATAAACAAGCTTTTACAATATATAAAAGAGATTGGGAACTATTCAATTGATGGTGATGAGGTCACATTATCAACAAACTAGCACAAACAATCTGGACCTCGAGGAGCCCAATATTGGCCTCCAAAGCAACTAGTAGAGAGGGGAAAGAAAGGACCGAGGCAGCAGAATAAACCCCATTTTGTCCTTAAGACTCCATTCTAAGTTAACTTGCCCTTAAAGAGGCATGGTCCCCACCCTTGAGGTCAGAAAACTCAAGAAATGTCCCTGACAGTAGCAAAATAGACACAGCAGCTGCAGCTAGCTGCTGACAACAGAGTGGGCTAAGAAAACAGTCTTTCCCGGGTTGAGAGGCCCCTTCTTGATGTATGCTCCCTCCTTGTGGTTTGACTAGGTGCTGCAAACCGATTAGTATAAAGACCAACATTCCTTTACCATCTCATGCAATGACAAGGCTTAGAAATCCCTGCTTAAAGTTTTTTCCTTTATAAACTCTCTTCACCTAGACCTGAGGGTTACTCTCCTATCCTGTTCCATCAGGAAGGTTTGTGGCCCAAGCTTGAATCAAGACTCTCATGTGGGGCTGGAGAGATGCCTCAGCGGTTGAGAGCACTGACTGCCCTTCCGAAGGTCCTGAATTCAAATCTCAGCAACCACATGGTGGCTCACAACCATCTGTAATGAGATCTGACGCCCTCTTCTGGAGTGTCTGAAGACAGCTACAGTGTACTTACATATAATAAATAAATACATCTTTTTTTTTTTTTTAAAGACTCTCATGTGCTTGCTTCAGAGTTGTGGTTCCTGGTGGTCTCTTTGGAGCTTTTGAAATCTGGGCACCACAAAACCAGCTGATCAAACTCCAAACTCTGCATCTCCATGGCTGATGTCAAAGTGGTCTTCAGATCTCGAACTCCTTTTTCATCTTTGCTGACAGCAACAAACTTCTTTCTCTGGGGCTGGTTCCATTCTCTGTTAGCAGCTTTCTTTATCAGATAACCCACATCTCTGGCACCTCGAACATCTTGGGGTCTCCAAGGCAACTTCAAAGTTACAGCTTCTTGTTTCAATGTCTGCAATCCACATATGATCTTCTGGGCTTGTCCAAAGGGCTGGTGTCACTTCTCCAGCTCTGCCCTCTGTAGCACTCTAAGCTCAGGTTGATCCACTCCACTGCTGCTGTGTTCTTGATGATCATCCCATGGTACCGGCATCTCCAATACACTGGGGTCTTCTACTGCTACTAGGCTTCACCAATAGCCTCTCAGAAGGTATCTTCATGGTGCCAAGCCTCAAGTCCTTTGCATGACCCCTTCAGTCCTGGACTATCAACTGCGACTGAGGCTGCACCTTCACGAAAGGCCTTCCCCAGCCTCTCACAATGCCAAGTCTCTGCTGTTGTTCATGACTCCTTCCTAATTTCAAAGCCAGTAACACCTGGGTGATTCTTACACATTACCAAGTGTGGAGAGCTTTTTGGCTGCTTCTATAGAAACTTGGCATGAATTTGACATTGACCAGTGCGCAGGGCCGACACCCTGACCGACAGGGAAGAAGGACCAGCACACCACTTCCTTCCAGCAACAGTTTACTCAGGAATGTCTTGCTTAATGGTTACAGCAGAGTGGCCCCGAGCCCCACCAGGAGTCTGACTATATACCTTTCGTAGGACCACCCATGAGCCCATACCATGTTTCACACAGTCATAGGCTACTAGGCATTGACGTAGAATCAGGCCACTGGTGGGCACGCCCCCGGGTCCAAATAGCAACAGTTTACTCCAACGGCTCCAGCTGGCCAGTGCGATCTTTAAGGCATGGCAACAGCGCTCCACAGTTCCCCCTTTTTTATTATAAGAGCTGAAATTGCGCAATCAAGCAAGCACCATCATGTAGGAACCCGCGATCAAGGGCAAAATTACAGCTAATAGAAATGGCACTCACTCTACTGGGTGCAATGGGCTAAGCCCTCCAGGTGCAAGAGCTGAGTACCAAACACATGCTGAACACCCATCCCAAGTGCAATGAGGTCAAGCGACCTCCTGGGGTGCAAGGGCTGTCCAGAATGTGGATATGGCAATGGGGTGAACTCTATTGCTGCTTTAATGCCATCAGCCAGGCTTGTGGAGAAACGCCAGCCTCAATGGCCTGGAATGCACGCACCACCAGGGCCCTTTCTCGTCTCTGCATTTTCACCATCTGACATATGCAAAACAGGCAGAGTACACAGCGCCTATTAAGGCAACAGCCAACACTCCTAAGCCCGCCCATTCTTTCAGATGGCTCATGGCCTGGGAGATCCAGGCTGCTATTAGTAGTAAAGAAGCGAGGAAAAACTCGCGCATCATGCATCACGGGCATCGGAATCGGGAACACCGATAGAATTCCCCATCTCGGCTCCGCTTCTCCCTTTCTCATCTTTGCCAGCCAGATCACCGTCAGCAGCAGGAGGATCTTTGTTTTTTGCCTTCCTCACTAGACGTTCCAGCACCCACACTGGATCCTGCTGGTCCTGTGGGAAAACACAGACAGAGCTTCGTGCCCATGTCAGCACGGGATCAGGTCCCCTCCAGGAACCTGTTAAGATATCTTTCCACTTTACCATGCCTTGTGATGGGCCGTGGGAATCTCAATGTCTGCCTGCTGCTGAGTGACCTTGAGAATCCAAATTCAAAAAATTTATGGTAAATAGAGCAAGAGATATTCTCTCCTTGGGGGTGCGGCCATAGCCTATTCCCCCTTTTTGTTTTTGTAGGCACTCTTTGAGGGTGCGATGTGCACGTTCCACAATTCCTTGTCCTTGAGGATTGTAGGGCAGTCCATGATTAAGATTTATCTCCATTTGCTTGCAAAAGGAGATGAAGGTTTGTGCTGAATAAGCAGGACCATTGTCAGTCTTTAGCTGTTGAGGTTTTCCCCATGCTGCCCAGGCTTCTAGGCAATGTCCTATGACATTACGAGCCTTTTCACCACTCATGGGAGTACCATGCATGACACCTGAACAGGTATCAACAGATACATGAACATACTTTAACGTCCCAAAGTCTGAAATGTGCGTGACATCCATCTGCCATATCTTGAGCGGCAGTAATCCTTTTGGATTCACTCCCACACTGGGAGGATGTAAATAAATCACACACTGTGGGCAGTCTAAAACCACCTGTCTGGCATCTGCTCTAGACAAATGGAATTTCTGTTGTAAGGTCTTTGCATTAACATGAAACAACTGATGAAATTGTTTCGCCTGTTCAATTGTGGAGCTCCAAAAGTAACATTCACTTCTGGACAAATGATCCACAGCTTCATTACCTGCACTAAGCGGTCCTGGTAGACCTGTATGTGCTCTGATATGCTGAATGTAAAAGCATGTAGTCCTTTGCCAGATTAACCTTTGCAATTCTTGAAATAGTGAAAACACTGTGCTGCTACGCTTAATGAGACCTGCCACTTCCAGGATTTTTACAGCATTGACTACATAGGCAGAGTCAGAAATTAAATTAAATGCAAATTGACAGACCTTAAAGACTTCTAAAACAACTCTTAATTCTACAATTTGAGGAGAACCAGAATGAAACTGACACTTTACTGGTTCTTGTGATTCAATCATATAAGCACCACAGCCTGTCTTGGAACCATCAATAAAAATATTAGGCGCCTCTTTAATAGGCTGCAATAAAGTTATTTTGGGAAAAATCACAGGATGCTCTTTAAAAAATGATATTAATGGATGTTTGGGATAATGATTATCAATCACACCATCAAATCCACACTGCAGAATGGCCCAATCATCCACAATGCCACAAAGAACCTTAACTTGATGGCTAGAATAGGGAACTATAATGCTGGCAGGGGAAACTCCAAAATATTGTAAACACTACTGAATCCCTAGCAAGGCCAAAGCAGCGACTGCAGTTGGATAATGCTCAATAGATTTTCCTGGAGAGACTCTGGAATAGATCCATAATAATGGGCCATCCTGCCACAACAACCCTGTAGGTTGAGAAAAGGTAGCTAAAATGCATAGCATGATGGGCTGTTTTTTCTTCCATCTCTGTAAAAACGCAGTCTGTAACCTGTCCTCAACAACCTGCAATGCCTCTCTGGCTTCTTTTGTTAACTGTCTAGGCGAATCTAATGCTGAATCCCCAATTAAAATATTATATAAGGGCTTCAATTCATAATTAGGTAACTTAAGATAGCCTCTTATCCAA
>JADRCD010154619.1:0-17133 GCA_019843815.1 Montemys delectorum | reverse complement strand
GGGCTGCTTACAAAGGTCAGCTCTAACCCTTCTTTGGCAAAGAACAAACAACTTCTCTCCAGAATCTGACGACATCAGGCTGTCTTAGGTTGTTTATTCTTCAGAGTGGGAGGGTCTCCCCTATGCAAGTGCTAAGAGGATCTACAGGTGCTAGGCTCTTGCCCAAAAGGTGTTTGGAACTCCTGGAGGCAGGCTTGGGGTTGGGCGTGGCTGGGCTCAGGGCTATAGTGGTTTAAAAGGAAGAGGATATACTCTGAGAAGAGCATTTAGCACTCTCTACCATGAAGGGGACACTTATTCTGCTGGCCTTGCTGGTGATTGGAGAGCTGGGCTTCCAGACAAGTGAGAGCGGGACCCTCACTCACCGATCTCAGTCCCATGTAGATCTCTAAGTGGGGCCCTGAGACAGACCTAGGGGTCCTTAGGAGGCCACTGGCAAGGAGCTGCAGAAGACAATTACAACAGTTAGGGTGGGTGGGATGGGGTGATGGAGGTGTGCTGGTGATAATACTCATGGTGAAGGGCCTGTAGATGCACAGTTGAAGCAGACTCAAGTGTACAGCTTTTGTGAAGGTCAGATAAGCAGGTCTGTCCACTCAGGTATCTTTTTTTGCTGGAAGTGTGTGTCTCATGGAGATCACGTTGTATCTGGGAGCCTGGAGCCTTTTGAGATGGTGGGATCATGAGAAAGGTCAGTTAAGACATTTGTAGATGAGGCAAGGTAACAGGAGCTTCTGATTATGTTTGCCTTGGCTCTCTCTCTCTCTCTCTCTCTCTCTCTCTCTCTCTCTCTCTCTCTCTCCAATGATGTAACCATTAATTTTTACACTCATCAGTACACTGTAGATGTCTTACGACACACCAGAAGATGGCATCAGATCCAATTACAGATGGAGTGAGGCACAATGTGGTTGCTGGGAATTGAAGTCAGGACCTCTGGATCTTAACTGCACTATCTCTCCATTTCCCAGCCTGTGGTCTTTTAATGATCTTTTTCTGTCTGTGTTTGCAGCAAAAGCATGTGCTCCTTTCTTCGGTGTCTATTTGAGCGTTGTCTCTGGGAGCAGGGAATGGTTGCACCATGAACTTGAGGAATGGCATGCTACTGCTGAGGAAACAGAGACCTTTGAAAAAATCCAGGACTGCTACGAAGAGGCAGGAACAAAAGCTAAAAGTCAGGATGTCCAATTTATGGTAAAGTCCTCCCCTGCCTACCTCCACCCGCCCATGCAGTAATTATTGGAAGGCTGTGTACAAATGAGCAGTGCAACCATTAATATATATCAGGTGATCACAAACTCAGAACTGAAACCCATGCCCACCCTAGCACATGTCAAAGCAGCATGCTAGGTACACATCCAGTCTGTTCTATGTATGATCATGCAATTCACTCCCATATACTGGGTAAACATGGCATTCTCACCCATAGTAGGAACAGGGGAGTCCCTTGTCTGGCCTTTGCACAGGTATGGTACTCACAGGTCTACTCTAAGATGTCAGAAACTTCTGTCTACTGGATAGTGTTTACATTGGAACCTCGCTTCAGTCTATTATTCCCCTGCCTCAGATGAATCCTCCCTCTGCTGGCATCATCTGAGCTACAGCTAAAAGCTCCCTCCATGTGCCTGCAGCTGCTCACCACAGCTGTCTCCTGTTGTCTTTTGTTTCAAACATAACTGGATTGCAGAGATGTATGTTATGAACAGTGCAGCTTTTGCCCTGTCCCCAAAGTACTTTTAGTTTGAGTGTCAGGTCCTGCAAGACCATAGTGCTGTCCAAAAAGAATTTCTTCTAAGAAGCCCACGTGGGTGATGTAGTTTTAACATCACCATAGATCCAATGTGCCTGGAGAGATGTGCTCAGGTATGGGACACATCACCAAACTCATACTCAGCTATCATGTCCCTCTTTAGACCTAGCATCTATGATGCCTTCCTGAGCCTTCTCCCCTTCTTTCCTGCCTGGCTATGGTGGCCTTCAGGTTACTTCGTCAAGGCTGTGGGTGGGTTCCAGTTCCCTTGAGGCAGAGTCTGTTGCTGGAGACCTGAATCACTGCAGGGAATTTTCTTTCTTGTAGATGAGGAGTGGCCTTTTTATGGGAACTTGGTGTGCCCTGCTGAGGTCCTGCACCTTGCTGTAGCCACCTCTGTCCCTGTCTATCTCTTTGTTTTTGCAGGCAAGCATGCTCTTCAGCTCAGAATGCAAGACATACTATACCAAAGATACCATAGAGAAAATTAAGAAACTAATAACCATCCAATTAAAGCATTAGAAGTTAATGCGTTTTAGGCAGCCCATCTTTGCAACATGTTTGATCCGACCGCCATCTTGCTGACCTGTCCTCTTTCACTCCTGAAGTTGGATTCCTGACACCTGTGCCCTCATCCTTCAGTCTCTTAGGCTGATTCTAATAAATGCCTGCAGCTCTGTTCTGTGTCCTGTGTCTCTGTGCTGAACAGGAATCATATGAGGTCTTCAGAGGATCTGGGAGACAGTGAGAGATGTGACTTGTGTGGTCACTGAATGGGAATCACATTAGGTCTTCTGAGGATCCGGAAACAGTGAGAAAAGTGACTCGTGTGGTCACTAAGATCAGGGTGACTGCCACGGACTAGCCAGGGGATCCTGGGAGAGCCAGTGCAGTCTTCTTTTTTTTTGATACTATGTAGACCAGGCTGGCCTAGAACTCACAGATATCCATGGGTCTCTTCCCCCTGAGTGCTGGTAGTATAGATGTGAACACCCATGCTCAGTTTACTGCAGCTGTGTGAGACTGTGGAGACTGGGGTTGTCTGAGACAAGCTTCACCAGGCTGGGAGGACAGAAAGAAGGTGCAGAGACTCTTATATCATGTGTTCCCTCTGGGCTTTATCACAGGACTGTGGGCTCCTTGTGTCCAGTTATAACAGGAGAGTAACTCGGGGATCACATGGGTGTGCTTCTCAGATTCTCTTGGTTTGCTAGTGACAGTTACCATTTGTCACAGCCTGGTTGACTTAGTAAGTTCCAGGACAGCCAGGTCTATATAGAGAGACCCTAGTCAAAAACAAAACCAGGGACTGGAGAGATGGCTCAGCAGATAAGAGATGGCTGATCTTCCAGAGGTTCTGAGTTCAATTCTCAGCAACCACATAGTGGCTCACAACTATCTGTGATGCCCTCTTCTCATGTGTCTGAAGAGAGCGACAGTATACTTATATTCATGAAATAACCAAATGAATCTTTAAAAGAAACCTAAAACTTAGTAAGAAACAAAACACTTTAATGGGGTAAGAGGTAGGAGTAGATGCCCAACTAAAGGAAAAAGAGCGAAGGAATGAGAAGGTTCAATTGGTCGAGTGCTCCTGTGCATTATTGGGGACCTGAGTTCACCTCCCAGAACTTATGTAAAGCCAGACTTAGTATCATGTGTCTAGAGTCCTAGTGCTCCCATCAAGACATGGGAGGAGACAGATGAATTCCCAAAAGTTTGTAGACCAGCTACCCTGGCATTCTACAACATCAGAGAGCCAGAGGCCGGTCCTAAACAATGACTGAGATTGTCCTCTGATCGCCACATGCACACTATGGTATGTGCATGCCCACTCTCCCTTACACACTCAAACACAGAACAGCAGCCAACCAACTAAAAGGGAGAGAGGACTGGCAAGCAGTGTAAATTAAAATGGTGAACTCCATTGGTTATAATGGGCATACAACATAGCAGCATACCTCTTATTCTGTGTAATTGTGGCAAAAACTGAGAAGACTGATTGAACAGAGCAAGTGCTGGTGAGCAGGCTGAGGGACTGAAAGTTATACAAACAGGACACATTGGTCAGTGTGTAAGATTGACAAGCATGGAACCATTGCTCTGTTCATCTGTTTCTTGATGTGACATGAACACACCTAAGGCTTCCTAAGGAAGACAGACTGGTCCTTAGAAGGTGTAAATGGTCTCCCCAGGGGCAAAGCTCTCACAGGTATACCACTGACTCCTGAGCAAACAGACCATATCCAACGTTTAACACCCAAGCCAGTATTTTTCCAAAATACCATCTCAGGACCAGGCATGATCCTGAATTTGAAACCTGTTGGGATTATTCAAACCAGTAAATCCTAGAATTGTTTGCTGTATCCATGGAATCCCCAAGCAAAAGGAGAGGGTTCCTTCTCATGATTTTCTGTCTCCTGAACAACATTGGTCTCTCTCACATAAGTCTATGTGGCATGATGGGTGTGCTTCCTCTTGGGTCATATAAATACTACGTTCTTCTTTATCACCCTTCTTGTGCCATCATATCTAGAAGGTAAAGTATCACATGTAGAAATGAAATATGCAGGCCTTTGATGCCTGGACATTGACACACAGAAGAGAGGAATAGGTGAATGCTCAGAACAGCTTTATTTGCAATGGTCCTATTGCAAATGAGGGAGTCATGGCAAGGAATGAGCCAGACGTTTGATTAGCCCAAGTTGATAATTTATTTCTCTGCTGGTGAAGTCAGCCAATTCGAGCCACATTAGATAAAATTAAATTAGGTTTATTGGGAAGTTGCTCTCAGGTGAGCTCACTGGCCCCAAGGACTGAGGCCAGAGAAGTCACCATAGAGAGGAAGCAGGAGAGAAAGAGAGAAAGGGCTCCTGTGTGTGCAGAGGAAGAGAAGGAGAAGAGGGGAGAGAAGCAGGAAAGAGGAGACCAAAATGCCTGGGTTATTTAGGGAGGAGCCTCTGGGGAAGGACAGGACAGCTGGAAAGTTTAGGGTTTGGGGCAGGGAATGCCAGGAAGGGATGCTGGGAGAAACTGGAGGTCAGGTCTAATTTGATAGGTAAAATATGCACTTCAGTCCTTTGTCCTGAGGTCACAATCCAAAGAAAAGCCAAAAGTCAGAGATGGAAGAGCAAGACAACAAAAAGTACTTAATGGGAGATGAAGGAACAGCTTGAGTTAAGGCCCCTGTCCTTGAAAGAACACACTACTGGGCTTCAGGGAAGTTCCCGGTACCAATCACAACCCAGCCCTGACATGGAGCCACCCCTCCCTCTTCTCTTGCAGGAGCTAGTTCCTCAGTGTCACATCTGCCCATTCTTGTTCCTTCAGCTCCATCTGGACAAGTAGGTGATTCCTGAAAGGCAAAAGACCTACTCAGAAGACAATGAAGCAGCACAAGGTGACGCTTCCCCACCCCAACAGTGCATAGCACAAGAAAGCAGTAGTGACAAAGGAGCTTACAGGGTTTGGGGGTGCAGCTCTATAATAGAATGCTCTCCTAGGACATACTGATGAGAGAGAGAAAGAGGGATAGCTTAATGGTTTCTGAAACCAGGCATGAGAAAAATGTCAGTGGGAGGGTATTGGCAGTGTATGGTGGAAGGACAATTCCAGGCTGTGTTCCTGCCAGGATCAAGTTTTGCCTGGTAGGATCTCTGGCTTCTGGGAAGACTCCTATCCTGCATCATTCCTTGCAGGCTTTTGAGTCCTGGGTTGAGAGGCTGTATGGTGATAAAGGCAGATGCTCAGGCAGCCCATGACCCATAGCACTTATGCTGGAAAACTAAAAAGGAAGTAGGATCTATGGATAACCCTGAGAAGCAGACTAGCTCCAGGAGACAGGAGAAGCAAGGTGAGCTTTCAGGGCAGAGTTCTCCAGCATCACACCATGGTTCTGAGTCTCTATCTCTCATCCAGAAGCTTCCAGGAGTGCACAGCCACACACTGAAAGGTCACGCTACCCTACCAGGAGGACAAAACCCAGCAGTGTCCTTCATCAGACTCTCCACCCCTAGTCTATCTAAAATGTTCCAAAGCAGGTACCTACCCTTCCCCCTGCCATGTCCTA
Organism: Montemys delectorum; assembly: GCA_019843815.1. NCBI lineage: Eukaryota > Metazoa > Chordata > Mammalia > Rodentia > Muridae > Montemys > Montemys delectorum. Next base: position 11,314 of record JADRCD010154619.1, on the reverse strand, counting down.
GCTTACTTCACTGGAGTCTATATGGCTGGCAAGAGGGTGCTCTGCTCTTTCTTCTATTGGGCATCCTGTTGCCCACATCTAGGAAGTCACATGAGCAGATAAATGCCATCATAAACTCTGGGCCTGCACTGAAGCCCCATTCCCCTCCTTGTCTTGCACTCATTCCCCATCTGCTCCCCTGTTCTCACACAGACCCTGGATTGCTTTTCTCTCTTGGCTCTGGTAATATCACTTTACACCCCTTCAAGAACATCACTCATAGACCAACTGTCTCCTGTTTTTCTTTCTTCTCATGTCATGGCAACCCGTGGCTCACAGCAAAGGCATCCCGAGTACTTGGGACATGTAGCCATGGAGACCATCTTGTTCTGGCTTTGCCTTATTCCTAGCTTCAATCTCAGCCATCTCTATGTACTTGTAGTGAAAAGGTCAGCTCAGGAACTTTGGGAAGGTCATGAAACACTTGCCCCTCTGGAAGGGAGCGGCTAATTAACATTCCTCAGACCACAGGGTGGGAATCACACTGTGGGTGGGGACATATTCCACAGGATGGACCGTTGTCCACCTTCAGACAAGGGAAATCCTTGCCACCTCATTCTCTGAGACCATCAGTTTAAAATGTCACACTGTTCTGCCAATCACATTGTGCCTAATGGCTGCTGCCCTGAAAACTGTATAAAATCTCATTGAACAAGCTGTATGGGGTCACTACCTCTCCTTCAGGTCTGGGACGAACCCAGTTCAATGGAACAATAAATTCTTCACGCTTTTTGCATCAATCAGGTTCCACGTGGTTCACTCAAGGGGTCTCCATTAAGCTCAATGCAGGTACCTACGTCTTTTTCACCTCTATTGCACAGGCTATCTGTTAATATTTTAGCCATCGAAGTCTGTAGGCATAATGTTTTGTGCACTCTATAAAGATTACTCTGTGTTCTTCAAGTGCTGAGTTCTTTGTTCCCATATATGGTTGTAATCCAGACCTGGAATTGTAATGCTTATTATAAGTATCTTCTCTTTCAATGTTGTATAAACATTGCTCCCCATTAATTCTCTGATTTGTGAATAAAACCTGATGCACCAATGGCTGAGCAGAAGAAAAAACAGGGCTGCACTTCCACCAGCCAAGAGCGGGGAGGAGAGAAGAACAAAAGAGAATTCAGCCACCAGGAGAGGGTCTTAAGGAGACACCATGGGAAAACACCCAGAGCAGAGACAGCCAGATCAATAATAAAATGTAAGTATCTCAGGGATTTTCATTGGGAGGTAGCCAGGTTAGCTTAGAGGATTATTACGGATCAGTGGCTGCCCACTTATTCTTCTATAACGCTTGATCAAACAAATAGAATAGTCTCTGTCTCATTTATTTGGAAGCTAGCTGAGATAAACTAGAAACAGCTGCTTTTACAATTGCATGAACAGAAGCCCAGCTTCCTTGGTCACATAGTCTTCAGTAATTTTCTTAGTACCCATTAGCTTATCTATCAGCCCAAGTGCAGATCTTCACATCCCACCCGGGGTCACCACAACAGTCTGGGGAATGTTTGCAGGTATAGGGTCCTGCCTAACAGTCACCTGTCTCACTGTCACTGTCACCTGCTTCACAGTCACTGTCACCTGCCTCACAGTCACTGTCACCTGCCTCACAGTCACTGTCACCTGCCTCACAGTCACTGTCACCTGTCTCACAGTCACTGTCACCTGCTTCACAGTCACTGTCGCCTGCTTCACAGTCACTGTCACCTGTCTCACAGTCACCTGCCTCACAGTCACTGTCACCTGCCTCACAGTCACTGTCACCTGCTTCACAGTCACTGTCGCCTGTCTCACAGTCACCTGCCTCACTCTCACCTGTCTCACTGTCACCTGCTTCACTGTCACAGTCACCTGCCTCACAGTCACCTGCCTCACAGTCACCTGCCTCACAGTCACTGTCACCTGCCTCACTGTCACTGTCACTTGCCTCACTGTCACCTGCCTCACAGTCACCTGCCTCACTGTCACCTGCCTCACTGTCACCTGCCTCACAGTCACTGTCACCTGCCTCATAGTCACTGTCACCTGCCTCACTGTCACCTGAATCACAGTTACCTGCCACACAGTCACAATCACCTGCCTCACTGTCACCTGCCTCACTGTCACCTGCCTCACTGTCACCTGCCTCACCATCACTTGCCTCACAGTCACTGTCACCTGCCTCATTGTCACCTGCTGCACAGTCACTTGCCTCACTGTTAGTCACCTGCCTCACCAACACCTGTCTCATTTGCACTGACCTTTCTATTGTTCTGACTTCATACCCATCCCGTGGCCAGTGTCTCCTGGCAGCCTTGTTCCCTCGCCAAACACATTTCTAACCCATGAACAGGACAAAACCTCGTTGGTCTTGTGGCAGGCATCTCAGACTGAGAGATGAGTCCAGCATTCCTGAGTGGACTGTCCCCTTCCTCGCACTTAGCACACTGTCACCGTCCTCTGAATGCTTCCGTTCCTAAGAGTCACTAACTTCTACTTCTATCCTCGGTCATGTCACCAAAATCCCCAGGTGGGCTTCAGTTGGAACGTTGGTCCTGAACTTTGCCAGACTCGTGTCCAGACACACACTCCAGGCCTTCACACAGAACTTCTCGAGAACAGCTCGGATGCAACATGGCCCAGAACCACTTCTTAGCATTCTTTCTAAAATAATTATCCAGCTGACCTTCCCACATCAGATGTAGGATCCAGGACTAGAGTGGCAGCTGAGGAGCTGAACCTTTATTTGGGGGGTCTTAGTGAGCATGGAAGCTTTAGAGTTGGTGGGGAAGTTCTTCAGAATCAGGTTTTATATATTACAGAGTATATGGTCTTGGTGAATTTCAGACATGCTAAACTGGCCTACCTGAACTCTGGACTTCAGCCTGATACAGTCAAGACACAGACATCAAAAGACTAATAAATTCTGTTTTTCCTTCCTCCCTTATATCTCAGCACCCCTGTTCAGCTTGAAGAAGTTATGAAGAGTCGTCGACCCAGTTCCCGGTGCTTTGGGGCTGGAGAGGGTTATTAATAAATGTAAAATGGTCATATTTGGAATAGGAAAAAAGTAGCCAGGTTTAATTGTATAGCTATAATCTCATTTAATAGAAAGCCTTATGATTTGATTGGTGCATAGATAATTTAAACCAGAAGCATTGTGTGACTAGAATTTGATCAGGTATTTAACTATTTCTTCAGATACACAATTTATTCCCAGAAAGTTTGCTTTAACATTTATATCATTCATTTTGAGTTTTGTATCCTATGTCTATAGTAGTAATTGGTAAGAGTTGAGGCTTGTGTTGTAAATTATTTACATCTTAAAGTGTTATGCAAGAAATGAGTAAGAGCTTTTAAATTGAGAATATGTTGGTTAGATTAGGTGCAAAATAGTCCTCTTATTGACTGAGAGGTGTAGCTAATACAGTTCTGTTGTGCATACTTCAAGAGCAAAAGATGAAGTTTTCTACATTCAGTTAAGAGATTTCTGGCTTCAGTAAGGGTGGTCTGTAGGCTTATAAGTAATTCTTTTATTTCCCTAATATACAGGGCTTAGACCCAGTCATTCTTTTACTTCTATTATAGACAGATTTGAGATGTTTAGACCTGTGAGTTTAGGACCAAATTAACAAATTCATGGCTCTGAGTTTATTGTTAGGGTGACTTCAAGATTTTAATTAAAAATAACTGAGAATGATTCGCAGACAATAGTCCAGATCACTTTACATAGATTGTTGGTTTTCAAAAATGTCAGAAATCCACAGAATGTGACCTTTGATATTATTTGTTCATCTGGATAGAGACCTGTCTGTGCCTGACAACACCCCTTTCTCAGACTCAAAGAAGAAATTGAGCATCGTTGGAATTGCTTCAGTTGTTGCAGGACAGCCACTAGGCAAAAATTGCCTCTTCATCTGCAGATGATGCTGTCTAAAAAGGACACACAGGCCTAGGACAGCTTATATCTGCTGACACAGAGTAGGCCAGTCCTTACTATTTCTATTTTCAGACATTCACGAGCCAGAAGCCTGAAGATTGATGTTCCAACGTTTTGAAGTAAGGACTTTCCAGGTGTCCAGCAGTCTCTATCAATTGGCAATATTTTTGGAAGATGTGTTATGTTCCCATATATTCTCTATTATTCAGTCATTCCCAGATTTCTTTTTTTTTAATTATTAGATGTTTTCTTTATTTACAATATCTCCTTTCCCAGGTTTCCCCCCCAAAAGGAAAAAATAAAAAGGAAATAAAATAAGAAAAAAATAAAATAAAAAACCAAACACTAAAACAACCCCCTGTTCCCTCCCCCCTCCCCCTGCTCACCACCCCACCCTCTTCCACCTCCTGGCCCTGGCATTCCCCTACACTGACTGGTGTATAGAACCTTCACAGGGCCAAGGTCTTCTGCTCCCATTGATGACCGACTTGGTCATCCTCTACTATACACATGCTACTGGAGCCTTGAGTCCCCCTATGTGTACTCTTTGGTTGGAGTTTTAGTCCCTGGGGGCTCTGAGGGTACTAGTTATTTCATATTGTTGTTTGTGCTAATGGGCTGCAAACCCTTCAGCTTCTTGGGTCCTTTCTCTGGCTCCTTCATTAGGGACCCTGTACTCAGTTCAATGGATGGCTGTGAGCCGCTTCTTCTGTATTAGTCGGGTACTGTCAGAGCCTCTCTGGAGACAGCTATATCAGGCTCCTGTCAGCCAGCACTTGCTGATATCCACAACAGTGTCTGAATTTGATGATTGACTATGGAAATGATTCCCTGGTGGAGTAGTCTCTGGATTGTCCTTCCTTCAGTCTCTGGTCCATAGTTTGTCTCTGAAAATCCTTCCATGGGTATTTTGTTCCCTCTTTTATGAAGGAATGAAATATCCACACTTTGGTATTCCTTCTTGAGTTTCTTGTGGTTTGTGGGTTGTTCTTCCTGTATTCCAGTCTTCTAGGCTAATATCCACTTATCAGAGAATGCATACCATGTGTGTTCTTTTGTGATTGGGTTACCTCACTCAGGATGATACTCTCCAGATCCATCCATTTCCCTAAGAATTTCATAAATTCATTGTTTTTAATAGCTGAGTAGTACTCCATTGTGTAGATGTACCACATTTTCTGTATCTATTCCTCTGTTGAGGGACATTTGGGTTGTTTCCAGTTTCTGGTTATTATAAATAAGGCTGCTATGAACATAGTGGAGCATGTGTCCTTATTACATGTTGGAGCATCTTCTGAGTATACGTCCAGGAGTGGTATAGCTGGGTCTTCTGTTAGTACTGTCCAATTTCCAGAGGAACAGTCAAACTGATTTCCACAGTGGTTGTACCAGCTTGCAATTCCACCGGTAATGAAGGAGTGTTCCTTTTTCTTCACAACCTCTCAAGCATCTGCTGTTACCTGAGTTTTTTATCCTAGCCATTCTCACTGGTGTGAGGTGGAATCTCAGGATTGTTTTGATTTGCATTTCCCTGATGACTAAAGATGTTAAACATTTCTTTAGGTACTTCTCAGCCATTCGGTATTGGTCACTTAAAAATTATTTGTTTAGCTCTGTACCCCATTTTTTAATCGGGTTATTTGTTTCTCTGGTGTCTAACTTCTTGAGTTATTTGTATACATTGGATATTAGCCCTCTATCAGATGTAGGATTGGTAAGGATCTTTTCCTAATTTGTTGGTTGCCATTTTGTCCTATTGACAGTGTCTTTTTTACAGAAGCTTTGCAATTTTATGAAGTCGCATTTGTCGATTCTTCATCTTAGAGCATAAGCTATTGGTGTTCTGTTCAGGAAAATTTTCCCTGTGCCTATGTGCTCAAGGCTCTTCTCCACTTTCTTTTCTATTAGTTTGAGTGTATCTGGTTTTATGTGGAGGTCCTTGATCCACTTGGACTTGAGCTTTGTATAAGGAGATAAGAATGGATCAATTTGCCTTCTTTAACATGCTAACTGCCAGTGAAGCCAGCACCATCTGTTGAAAATGCTGTCTTTTTTCCACTGGATAGTTTTAGCTCCTTTGTCAAAGATCAAGTGGCCATAGGTTTGTGAGTTCATTTCCAGGTTTTCAATTCTATTCCATTGATCTACCTACCTGTCACTGTACCAATACCGTGTAGTTTTTATCATAATTACTTTGTAGTACAGCTTAAGGTCTGGGATGGTGATTCCACCAGAGGTTCCTTTATTGTTGAGAATAGTTTTGGCTATCCTGGGTTTTTTGTTATTCCAGATGAATTTGCAAATTGCTCTTTCTACGTCTGTGAAGAATTGAGTTGGAATTTTGATGGGAATTGCATTGAATCTGTAGATTGCTTTCTGCAAGATGGCCATTATTACTATATTAATCCTGCCAATCTATGAGTATAGGAAATCTTTCCATCTTCTGAGATCTTCTTCAATTTCCTTCTTCAGAGACTTGAAGTTCTTGTCAAATGGATCTTTTACTTGCTTAGTTAGAGTTACACCGAGGTATTTTATATTATTTGTAACTATTGTGAACGGTGTTGTTTCCCTAATTTCTTTCTCTGCCTGTTTATCCTTTGTGTAGAGTAAGGCCACTGATTTGCTTGAGTTAATTTTATATCCAGCTACTTTGTTGAAGTTGTTTATCAGGTTTAGGAACTCTCTGGTGGAATTTTTGGGGTCACTTAAGTATACTATATATATACTATCATCAGCAAATAGTGATAATTTGACTTCTTCCTTTCCAATTCCAATTCCAATTCTTTCCAATTCCAATTTGACTTCTTCCTTTCCAAATTCCAATTTGATCTCCTTTTGTTGTCTAATTGGTCTGGCTAGGGCTTCAAGTACAATATTGAATAGGTAGAGAGAGAGTGTACAGCCTTGTCTAGTCCCTGATTTTAGTGGGATTGCTTCAAGTTTCTCTCCATTTAGTTTGATGTTGGCTACTGGTTTTCTGTATATTGCTTTTACTATGTTTAAATATGGGCCTTGAATTCCTGATCTTTCCAAGACTTTTATCATGAAGCGATGTTGTATTTTGTCAAATGCTTTCTCAGCATCTAATGAGATGATCATATGGTTTTTATCTTTGAGTTTGTTTATATAGTGAATTACATTAATGGATTTCCGTATATTGAACCATCCCTGCATCCCTGGGATGAAGCTGATTTGATCATGATGGATGATCATTTTGATGTGTTCTTGGATTCAGTTTGGAAGAATTTTATTGAGTATTTTTGCATCGATATTCATAAGGGAAATTGATGTGAAGTTTGCTTTCTTTGTTAGGTTTTTATGTGGTTTAGGTATAAGAGTAATTGTGGCTTTGTAGAACAAATTGGGTAGAGTACCTTCTGTTTCTATTTTGTGGAATAGTTTAAGGAGTATTGGTATTAGGTGTTCTTTGAAGGTCTGATAAAACTCTGTACTAAACCCACCTGGTCCATGGCTTTTTTTGGTTTGGAGACTATTAGTGACTGTTTCTATTTCATTAGCAGATATGAGACTGTTTAGATCATTGATATCATCTTGATTTAACTTTGGTACCTGGTATCTGTTTAGAAAATTGTCCATTTCATCCAGGTTTTCCGGTTTTGCTGAGTATAGGCTTTTGTAGTAGGCTCTCATGATTTTTTTTATTTCCTCAGTGTCTGTTGTTATGTTTCCCTTTTCTTTTCTGATCTTGTTAATTTGGATAATGTGTCTGTGCCCTCTAGTTAGTCAGGGTATGGGTTTATCTATTTTGTTGATTTTCTCAAAGAACCACCTCCTGGTTTCATTGATTCTTTGTATAGTTATTTTTGTTTCTGTTTGGTTGATTTCAGCCCTGAATTTGATTATTTCCTGCCTTCAACTCCTCTTTGGTGAATTTGCTTCTTTTTGTTCTAGAGCTTTCAGATGTGCTGTCAAATTGCTGGTGTATTTTCTCTCCAGTTTCTTTTTGTAGGCATTTAAAGTTATGAGTTTTCCTCTTAGTACTGCTTTCATTGTGTCCAATAAGTTTGGGTATGTTGTGACTTCATTTTCATTAAATTCTAGAAAGTCTTTAATTTCTTTCTTTATTTTTCCTTGACCAAGTTGTCATTGAGTAGAGTGTTGTTAAGCTTCCACATGTATGTGGGCATTCTATTGTTTATGTTGTTATTGAGGAGCAACCTTAATCCATAATGATCTGATAGGATGCAAGGAATTATTTCAATCTTCTTGTATCTGTTGAGGCCTGATTTGTGACCAATTATATGGTCAGTTTTGGAGAAGGTACCATGAGGTGCTGAGAAGAAGGAATATCCTTTTGTTTTAGGATAAAATGTTCTATAGATATCTGTTAAATCCATCTGTTTAATAACTTCTGTTAATCTCATTGTATGTTTGTATAGTTTCTGTTTCCATGATCTGTCCATTGTAGAGAATGGGGGTGGTGAGATCTCCCACTATTATTGTGTGTGGTGCAATGTATGCTTTGAGCTTTAGTAAAGTTTCTTGTATGACTGTACATGCCCTTGCATTTGGAGCATAGAGGTTCAGAATTGAACGTTCCTCTTGGTAGATCATACTTTTGAGGAATATGAAGTGTCCCTCCTTATCTTTTTTGATCACTTTAGGCTGAAAGTTGATTTCATTCAATATTAGAATGGCTACTCCAGCCTCTTTCTTGGGACCATTGGCTTGGAGAATTGTTTTTCATCCTTTTATTCTGAGGCAGTGTCTGTCTTTGTCACTGAGATGGGTTTCCTGTATGCAACAAAATGTTGGGTCCTGTTTGCATACTCAATCTTATAGTCTATGTCTTTTTATTGAGGAATTAATTCCTTTGATATTAGAAATTTGTTCATGTGGCTATCTTCTTTTAATTTTGTTGGAAAATTACTTTTTTGCTTTTTTTAGGATGTATTTTCCCTCCTTGTGTTGAAGTTTTCCATTTATTACCCTTTGAAGGGCTGGATTCATGGAAATATATTGTGTAAATTTTGTTTCGTCATGGAATATTTTGGTTTATCAATCTATGGTAATTGAAAGTTTTGCTGGGTATAGTATCCTGTGCTGGCATTTGTGTTTTCTTAATGTCTGGATAACATCAATCCATGATCTTCTCGCTTTCATAGTCTCTGGTGAGAAGTCTGGTGTAATTCTGATAGGCCTGCCTTTATATGTTACTTGATCTTTTTCTCTCACTGATTTTAATATTCTTTCTTTATTTTGTGCATTTGATGTTTTGACTATTATGTGGTGGGAGGAATTTCTTTCCTGGTCCAGTCTATTTGGAGTTCTAGAGGCTCTTGTATGTTCATGGGCATCTCTTTCTTTAGGTTAGGGAAGTTTTCTTCTATAATTTTGTTGAAGATATTTATTGGTCTTTTAAGTTGGATCTTTTCACTCTCATCTATACCTATTATCCTTAAGTTTGGTCTTCTCATTGTGTCCTGGATTTCCTGGATGTTTTAGTTTAGGAGCTTTTTGCATTTTGAGTTTTCTTTGACTGTTGTGTCAATGTTTTCTATGGTATCTTCTGCACCTGACATTCTTCATTCTCTTGTATTCTGTTGGTTATGCTTGCATCTATGGTTCCTAACTTCTTTCCTAGGGTTTCTATCTCCAGAGTTGTCTCTCTTTGTGATTTCTTAATTGTTTCTACTTCCATTTTTAGGTCCTAGATGGTTTTGTTCAATTACTTCACCTGTTTGGTTGTGCTTTTATGTAATTCTTTAAGAGATTTTTGTGTTTCCTCTTTAAGGACTTCTACTTGTTTACTTGTGTTCTCCTGTAATTCTTTAAGGGAGATATTCATGTTCTTCTTAAATTCCTCTATCACTATCATGAGATGTGAATTTAGATCCACATCTTGCTTTTCTGGTGTTTTGGGATATCCAGGACTTGCTATGGTGGGAGTACTAGGTTCTGATGAAGCCAAGCAGTCTTGTTTTCTGTTGGTAAGATTCTTGCATTTGCCTTTCACCATTTGTTGATCTCTGATGTTAGATGTTCTAGCTGTTTCTGGCTGGAGCTTGTTCCTCCTGTGGGTCTGTAAGCCTGTGTCAGCACTTCTGGGAAATCAGCTCTCCTCAGGTAAGACTTGTATGCAGTGAGCTGTGGATCAGTAGTCCCTCCTCAGTCCTGGGGTCAGAACAAACCCTGGAGACAGGCTCTCCACTTGCAGGGAAGGGACAGAGAGGGCTGTGGATCTGCTGAAGAGGGAGGTAGAAAGGATCCTGCGCTGGCTGCCCTGCTGCTTCTGAGGTGTGTGCCTCCTGGCTGGTCTCTCTTCCTGATTTCAGACATTCATGGGCCAGAAGGCTGAAGATCGATGCTCCAATGTTTTGAAGTAAGGACTGTCCAGGTGTTCAGCAGTCTCTATTAGTTGGCAATATTTTTGGAAGCCGTGTTAGGCTTCCAGTATATTCTCTATTATTCAGTCATTCCTGGATTTCTGAGGGAGTTGAAAGACTATGAAAATTAGAAGAGATGCAGAATAAGTTGTTAAGGAAACTCATGCAGGTAGCTGAAAAAGTGTTTTAAATGGAGAAAGAAAAACAAAAGTTGCAGAAGGACTGTGAAGGGGCATAGTGAAGAGACAGAACGTTTAAAAGAAAGTTTTTGAAGATGGAGTCTAGCATGAGAATCAGAAGGAATAAGAGGCTAGAAAGTTGAAGTGAGATACGACAGGAAAGAAGAGAAGCTAGGAAACTTGAGAGCTAGTAAGATAGTACCTGGCAACAAAAGAGAATTCTTTGCTAAAGACCGATGTGCGTACTAAAAGAAAAAGGACATTGGGCAGGAGATTACCCCAAAGGGCTTTGTGTGGGTCAGATCCCACAAACCTGTCAACACCTATGTAATAGTTCAGACCCTCTGATAAAGAATCTAACAGAATCTAAGTAGGTATTTCCTCTCACCCTTAGACAGGTAGTGAGCCAGTGCTTCAATTACAACCATGACTCTTACGTTTTGGTCGAGATAGTACCTAGATTGCTATATTACCCTTATGAAGATGTACTGGATTACTGGGATCCTGAAGCTGGAGACTTAGTAAAACACAGAAGAGAGTTAGGGGTTACCCTGGCAGTTATTTTGAGACTGTGCTTAGGAACTGCAGGGGCAGCTACAGGAGCATCTGCTATTTCCTTGCAGCACAAGGCTTATGGGAAGTTTAGAGCTGCCATTGATTTAGATATAAAAAATAAAAAAGACTTTGACTGACCTCCAGGAGTTCCTGACCGTCCACTCAGAGGTGGTCCTGCAATACAGGAGAAGATTAGACTTGTTATTCCTTAAAGAAAGAGGTCTGTGTGCTGCACTAAGAAATTGAGCTCCAGGCAGGAACTGGTTTGAAACTTA
>JADRCD010154617.1:0-40641 GCA_019843815.1 Montemys delectorum | reverse complement strand
TCACAAAAAGAAGGTAGGGTAGAAAGAAACTTCTGCCATAAAACAAGAGATGAGAGTGGTCAGGAAAGTAACAGCTAGAAGCCTCCCTTCAGCAAGGAGGTTTGAAAAGACAGGAGGAGAGTAAGTCAGGCTCTGAAGCAAGCCTCCAATGAAGAACCTGAGGAAGCTCTGTGAGAACAGACAGTGACCGGGAACACAATTAGGGACACCCTGTGCTGAGGTCAGTTGTGAGGGGAGTTTGTCTCTTATGTTCCTGTATGGTCACACCCCATGTTATAGAAGGGAGACTTCCAAGCATCACACAGGACTGGAATCTAACTGGTCTGAGCCTCTCTCTCCGGTGATCTTGAAACTTCAAAGACTAGGGGGCTTTCCCTGTTGTTACTCTTACTGGGTCATTTGGCTTTTAACTCCACGCCACCTCTCTCTGTCATAAAAAGAGGACAGCATTTGCTTCAGAGGCTTGTGTGTTGTCAAAACCACAGATAATGTGTATGAACACTGCAGGGACTCTCTTAGCCTTTATAGCCCGTCTTTCCTTTTCCATCATTAGCTGCACCCTGCCACATAAAGTCTCCTTGTATTCACCTGAAATAATAATAAAAGCTCTTTTGATACTTGTTACAGGGTTGATGTTTTAAGATGATAGTTATAGACAACTTAAAAGCTCTACTACTGAATCATGACTAATTCAAAAAAAAAAAAAAAAAAAAACTTTTCAGAGGTTGGAGAGACAGCTCAGTGGTAAAGAGTATTGGAACCATAGGACCCAGGTTCAGTTCCCAGCACCCACACGGCAGGTGACACCATCTGTAACTCCAGTCCTAGGACATCTGATGTCCTCTTTTAGCCATCCCAGGCACCGTGCCCACACATGGTGTATAAGCATACATGCCAGCAAAACATCCATACACATAAAATAATAATTTTTTTTTTTTTGGTTTTTCGAGACAGGTTTTTTCTGTATAGCCCTGGCTGTCCTGGAACTCACTCTGTGACCAGGCTGGCCTCGAACTTAGAAATCCACCTGCCTCTGCCTCCCAAGTGCTGGGATTAAAGGTGTGCGCCACCACCGCCCAGCTTAAAATAATAATTTTTAAAACCTGTTTTTATGAGTTAGATATAGAAAAAAAAAAAAAACCTCTGTAATATGGGGAGAAGATACTACTGGGATATTTAAATTATATAGTACAACCCTCTAAGGAAAAAAAACCCATGATGATCAAAATATTTAGTTACTGAGGAAACTTTACGTCATCGCACTCTTGGTCCCATCTGAGAAGGGCTACTTAAAACACTCAAGTCAAATTATGGAAACAAAGGCTGCTTCTTGCACAACTGCTTCTCAACTGTCTGCCTGGGCACCCTGCAGCAACCCTGAAGGCCAAGTGTGCTGTTTTTTTTCTTATTTGGATACTGTCAGTAAACTTACTGCAGACACAACTCATTTACTCTTTTCAAGTCAGTGGCTCCAGAAAAAATAAAACAAAAGAAAAGGAAAAAAAAGCTGGAAGAGCGATCTTTATGAAATTGTCCGGTCACCAGCGGCCTCTTCTACCTTTTGCACCAAAACCACTTATGACGGCCTTCTGGCCACTCTTTACCCACCCTTCCCTTTGAGCGTGTACACCTTTCCTCTCTAAGCCACAGCTCGGTCCTGCCTCGGCCTTCAGCATTCATTCAGAACACCCTCCAAAAAAACAAACAAACAAACCCTTCATCTTCCCAGCTGTCACTCCTGTGACGTCCTCTTCACGTTTCCAGGCTAGAACTGACTGCTCTTTTGGCTGCTTGTTATTTAATGCAGGCAAAGAACTCCTGTCTCAGTATCCCTCATAACTGCTGGACTGCAGCATCCACCACTCATCAGACCAGGAGCCGGGGCTTTCCATCGCTGCTTTGTCCCACAACTGAATCCTCTCTGCAAGCTGCAAGGTAAGATCCTTACTCTGCTTTGTACCTTTACCACCTATTTACAAGTTTCAGACATGGCAGATGCCCAGTGACTGTTTTTAATGATGAACATATGAATAAACACTTAATAGTGTGCAGCTTAGAGGATGAATCAACAAGTTGAGGATCTACTGGAAAAATATACCAAGATTTTTTTTCTTAGACATAAGAAAAGATGTTTCATTGAAGTTTACTGCTAGACATCTAAATTAATAAAATTACCAGATGGTAGAATAAAATATCCTAATAGGAAAGGCAAATCAGTCATAAAACATGGAGGATGGCCCACCTTGGAGAGTTGAAGGGCCCATGTGGGCCTCAGGCCCATCACTTATAGTCTCTTTACCTCTACTTGGCTTTGTTTTAGCAATTTATGCAGAATTTAATTCAACTTGGAGAATCTTTTTTTTTTTTTTAAATATGGAACGATTCACGAATTTGCGTGTCATCCTTGCACAGGGGCCAAGCTAATCTTCTCTGTATCGTTCCAATTTTTTAGTATATGTGCTGCCGAAGCGAGCACCAAGTTGGAGAATCTAAGGAGATGCGTGTGAGTGTGGCAGTGTCCCTAAGTGCTCAGATCCCCTCCTGAAGTCACTCCCCTCCACCTCTGGCAGTGAGCATGTCACTACAGCTTGCTCACTCTTGCTAAATCAGCTCAATACTAACTTAAGACACTTTCTACACCATAAAAATTTATGAAATTACAGGTTCAGTTCACTAATTAGATGTTTTAAATATACATTTAGTAAATATTTAACTATGGAAGTTTTTAAAAAAAAAAAAAAAATTCTCTCAGGTAAGTAGGCCAGGTGTGCTTGACGGCTATGAGCGGTAGCTGGTGTGCTGTTAACTCAGCCCTCCCCTTTGCTGGGCCTCAGACTCTGCACAGGACAAACCCCCTTTCTGGGTTCTGGAGCCAGTTGCTACTAAGGTACCTTCTACTATTTTAACTGACACTCAGTTTTGTGCAATGACAAGAAAGGACGAGGTGTGCAAGAAGGTGATGGGGTCCAATCACCCAATGGTCACTTTGAAGGAAGGCTGGCAAAACTCACCATTGCCTTTTGTAGACCCCTGCTGTGAATTCGTGGAGAATGAGGCCAGGATGGGCCCCACTAATTGCGCTCCACAGACTCTTTTACAGTTGTAATCACATTCACACACCTACAAAAGTCAACCTTACTGCAGTAAATCTCTGCAAGACAATCAATGCACTAATGATTTAATTATATCAAAACAAGGAAACAAGGTCATACAAAGCAGTCACTACAATCCTAGCCAGAGGGCTTCTGCATGGGAAGAAATGAGTGTGTTCCTCTGCTCCTCCTGACAAGTCCAACTCCCCAAATGTTATACATGAGACAAAGCGGGCAGAAAACAGATCAGCCGAACAAAGACACAGGGATGAGCTCCCTCATGTTACTCTTCACCACACACAACCAGTTTTAGAGCTAGGGAGGCCAACATTTCAGACAATAAATACTGAACTCTAGCCAAGGACTACAGGACAGTATGCTCCAACCTTCGCCCTAGGAAGGACTTCGAAGGGTAGGCTCCAATCTCATCATGCTGGAGAAGCTCCAAACCCCTTGCTGGTGTGGTCAGAGGACAATAAGAAACTGAGATGTCCATCCCTAGCAAGTCCTCAGGCCCCACAGTGCAATGGAGAGCACACAGGCAGCCTGTATATCATTCTCACTGCAGTTATGAAGTCCCTCCTACTGAATGACACAGAGACTATGTCTTAGACACGGTTTCTATTCCTGCACAAACATTATGACCAAGAAGCAAGTTGAGGAGGAAAGGATTTATTCAGCTTACACTTCCACACTGCTGTTCATCACCAAAGGAAGTCAGGACTGGAACTCAAGCAGGTCAGGAAGCAGGAGCTGATACAGAGGCCCTGGAGGGATGTTCCTTACTAGCTTGCTTCCCCTGGCATGCTCAGCTTGCTCTCTTATAGAACCCAAGACTACCAGCCCAGAGATGGCACCACCCACAATGGGCCCTTCCCCCTTGATCACTAATTGAGAAAATGCCCCACAGCTGGATCTCATGGAGGCATTTCCCCAACTGAAGCTCCCTTCTCTGTGATAACTCCAGCCTGTGTCAAGTTGACATAAAACCAGCCAGTACAGACTACATGAGAAACTGGAACTCATACCACCCACCAGAGGCTGCAGAGGGAACATCTGTATGTATCTCTACCTGGCAGTAATGATGCAGCACAGCCCACCTTGCTAAATCACCTAAGACAGTCTAAGTAAGACACCACCAAAACTCTCTCACACCAAGAAACAGAAAGATCACGAACCCAATTAAAAAAAAAGAATCAACAGACCAACAGCAGGACAGCAGCAACATCAGAAGCTTTGACAGTGCCAAGGCCGTATCATGGACTCATAGCAGAGGTGGCTATGGACACAGGACACGGGACATAAAATAGACATTCTGAGTAGGAAAGCGCCTGGTTGGGAGGGAGGAAGTCAGTAGGGGAGTGAGTGGGAAGAGAACAATGGACGTGACCATGATCACAGTGTACTTGTATATATGTATGAAATGGACACAAACAGAGATATTGGCAGTGTTGAGGTTTTCTTAATGTTTTAAGAGCCAACGAGACAGGTCAACAGGCAAAGGCACTTGCTGCCAAGTCTGATGACCTGAGTTTGGTCCTCTCAATGCACATCACAGTTGTCTTCCAACAATGTGTGCCCATACAGACACACTCACACACAAAATGAATTATTAATGTTTTACCAGTAATTATACATAGGCTTGAAACAAATAAAAAGATAAAAGGCCAAGGTAAAAAAAAAATATCTCTGCACAGAAATTAAAGATATAACAAGAACTCAAACAAAAAATTGAGGAGTGAAAAATCAACACTCAAACTACAAAGCTTGGTGATTGGCTGCCTGACGAAGAGGGCGGGAACTATCAGTGAGGTGGAGACGATGGATAGGGCCGAGGAAACAGCAGTTAAATATTGCTGTTAGCAGAGTCTAGGAAGAAGGGAAGAAAGAAAGCAGAGCGACAGCAACCGTGAGTGAACAAGACACAGCCATAACAAGAAGAGGAGTAGGAGAGAGCTACAGCATGGCGAGATGTACGAGGTGCAGGGGGACGGCTCACTGGGTAAGTGCACTCGTGCTCTAGAAGACCTGGATTCTGTTTCCTGCACTCACACGATGGTTCACAACATCTGTAACTCAAGGTCCACAGGCTCCTACACCTTTTGACTGCTACGGGTACCAGACATGCAGACATGCAGACATGCAGGCATGCAGACATGCAGACATGCAGACATACATGCAAGCAAAACACACACACAAAATAAGATCAGTATTTAAAAATAGAAAAATGTGGAAAAGACCCAATTCTTTATGATAAAGTACAGCAATGCTGAACTGAAAAAGAACCTAGTTTTCCTTTGGATAATATGGATAATGAAGAAGACATGCTACCTCTGTCTTGATCTTGCTATGGTTCTAAAACTGATATTTACAGAAAGAGACGAGGGGAAACAATTAAGAAAAAGCAGTACCTGACTGCCCTACTTGACCAGGACAGTTCACTTCAAGTGGAGCAGCTTCCTTCACATCAAACAACTGTCCATTCACTCTCTGTTACTTTTGTGCATGTGTCTGTCTATGTTCCCAACTCTTGACTTTATTATTACAAAAATGGCATACAGCACTAGGTTTTAGGTTTAGATATTTAAGCCATATATTATAAATACAATATAAATCAAATTGAGTTTAAAAGTTTAACAAAATAATTTTCCTTTTTAAAAAGTTTTTGTTTTCCACTTGAAAAACAAATGCATTGTCTCTGAATTTTTAATTGTTATTAAAATTGTAGAGGAGCAAATTCTGACAAAGTATAGCAGCTATAACAGGACTCAGCGAGCTAACTTGAGAACCATCATAATAAAGCCCCACCCTCCTGGACGGGCACTCCAGCCTCTTGCCCGGCACTGAGCATCTCTGACAGAAGTGCTGTACCAGGTCACTTTGCACCCACAGCTGATGTCTCAGCCTGGCTGATGGTGCCTGTCTCCTGTCTGTACCCTGCCCAGCCTCACTATCCTCTCAGACTGAGGGACTTTGCTAGTCCTTCTCATAGTCCTCAGTGCTAGAAAAGACATCCCTCAGTCAGTAAGCTCCTGAGACCTAAGAATCATGTTGATGGCCTCATCTAAGTCCAAGGCACTAACTTATTAAACTTAGAACACTGTAGTCACTAACCTAGAACCATCAAATATGTAAATAATGTCAGATTATTAAACATTTTAATGAGACAAATTCCCTTTTCCCTCTTATTATTCAACCCCGCCCCAATCCCACCCTAATAAGAGTTTTTCTGTGTAGTCCTGGCTGTCCTAGAACCTAGAACTCACTCCAAAGACAGAGATTTGCCTGCCTCTGCCTCACCTCTGGAATGCTGAAACTAAAGCCTATGCCACCAAATCCAGCTTGGCAGCAGATGACCACAGCCCACCCCCTACTCACACTCACATGACCACAGCCCTCCTCCTACTCACACTCACATGACCACAGCCCTCCTCCTACTCACACTCACATGACCACAGCCCTTCTCCTACTCACACTCACATGACCACAGCCCTCCTCCTACTCACACTCAGATGACCACAGCCCACCCCCTACTCACACTCACATGACCACAGCCCTCCTCCTACTCACACTCACATGACCACAGCCCTCCTCCTACTCACACTCACATGACCACAGCCCTCCTCCTACACACACTCACATGACCACAGCCCACCCCCTACTCACACTCACATGACCACAGCCCTCTTCCTACTCACACTCACATGACCACAGCCCATCTCCTACTCACACTCACATGACCACAGCCCACTTCCTATCGCCTTAGCCCTACCTGACTTCCTCCTACTTTCCACAACTGACTTTCCCAAGCTCTCTGATCCACTCTCTGTGTTCTCCCTATGTAGAGCATTCTTTTTTTTTTTTTCCCCTTGAAAATTCAAGTGTCTCTCCTGGCAGTCAGCTCACCTCTTCTTCTCTACCGTGACCAGAAGCCTCACTGACTCTCCCCCATGAATATATGCTCCTTCCCTGCGTGTCTTAGTTAAAGCCCTGTGATTTTTCCTCACTTCCCAGGATGAGCATGTCCTCTGTTTGAGAGTCTCTCGCCGTGTGCCCGAATCTGAATCGTTTCATTTTACACACTATACACTTCCCTCCTCTCCTCCATCCAGTCAAGTCTTCCATCCTGCAAATGTCCCTATGCAACCCACCTCCTCCACAGCCTGCCACGGCTGTGCCCATGGCCAGGTCAGCCCGTCTCTGTGAACTCAGATGTGAACAGCACCTGCGACGGTTGCCATGCTTGCCTCAAGACTCAGGGTGAGAGCTAGTAAATAATATTGGTAATGGTTATTATTAATTTATGTAATGTTTTTCATACCTTCTCTTTTGACTATAAACTATATTCTATAAACATAAAATTCTCTAAACTAAAGCAATCTCAAAGCCACTGCTATTTGTTTCTCTCTATACATTTTGACAACCAACAGGATAACGGATTAGGATGCCTGATGCCATCTGACAGACACCTGAGAAAAACGGTTTGGCACTATTCAGGAGTGTTTGATTCTGCTGACGATCATCACTGCCTAGTAGTTGTTTTAAATCTAAAACTGACACACAATTCAAAATGAATGCATCTAGTTTGAGAAATCAATGGGAAGGATTTCATATTCTTAAAAAAAAAAATCTTAACTCATAAAAAATAAAAGCCTTTGGAGACCTCTTGTGGTTAAAGTTAGGAATAAAAAGTTAAATTTTAAAAAGCTACATTAGAATCTTCTATAATTCCAGGCAATTTCTGCATCTTCTCACATAGTAGTAATACATAATGTCGTCATTATTAGTAAGACACCCACCAGTACCTGACAAAGACCAGAGCTTTTACCTTCCTATTTAGTGCAGAAAAAGGCAGGCATACAGAGTCTGAGAGATAAGAAACTACATGTCAGCATTGACAACAGACACCACCACACTCACAATAAAACTTTCTTATCTGAAAATTTAACATTACACTGCTGCCTGGAAGCCAACTGAGAACACAAGTGTAGCAAACCCCTTCATGAGTTCTGTGAGTTTTATTAAAGTGGAACAACTGCATCTAATAAGAGAAATTAAGGTAGGAACTCACCCATGCAATGAAATAAAGAAAAAGTAATTTTAAAACTGAACACTACAGTTTATTAAAGAATATTAAAGAAAAGAATTTGGTAGAAATAAAACACAGGAGAAACTACAAAGTGCTCTCAAGATGGGGAAAGATCTTTCAAATTATAAAAATAACAGAATGTTACCAAAAGCACGGGGACTTAATTGGTCCAAATACTCTACTAAAACCAAGTAGAAATAGCGAATCAAAAGATGTTACTTAAAATGCAATTACTTTCCTGCAAGGTCTTTGGCAAGTCTTTAGCTCACCCATCTCTAAGGCCGAGATGCTCCCAAGTGTGCACACATAAGAATCATCATCAACAACAGGGTCCTCTCTGAGGAGCCCTGGGAGCTCCCATCTCCTGCCCCACACGAGGGGCACCACCACACACAGCTTTCTGTGTGAGGTGCTCAAGAGCTGAACTCAGACCGGGTGTGGTACAGCTGTAACCTCAGCATCCAGGAGGAGCAGGCAGGAGGATCCAGCAACCCTCAGATACACAGGGAGCTGGAGGCCAGTCTGGGCCACATGACAACTTCAATTTAAAAAGAAAACAATATAAACATGTATCTGGACCTGCACCTGCCTGCCCGAAAAACAATAAGAAGGGAGAGGCAATAGTAAAGAGGAAATGGCTACCTATTTGTGGTGGTTTAAATGAGAGGTCTCAGTCTCCAGCACTGGAACACTTGGTCCCTGGTTAGTGGCGCTGTTTGGGAAGGTGTGTCATGGGGGCAAGCTCTGACATTTAAAGGCTGAGATTTCGGTTCACTGTTTTGTGCTTTGTGACTCAAGTTATGAGTCCTCAGCATCCCGCTCCTGCCACCAAGGATTCTAACCCTCTGGAAGCATAAGCCCAAGCACATCCTTCTTTCTATAAAGCACCTTGGACATGGCACTTTATCCTAGCAACAGAGGAGGAACTAAGACAATTGTTTCCCCTTGCACTGAGTTTTCTTGGCCAGGCCCTACCCCAGAAACTTAGTGCAATTACCTTTACAACTCATCTTTACAGTGAGCACTCTTATTTCCTGTATTTTATTCAACAAGGACACAGGAAAACAAAGTCAGTAAAATTGATTACTCAAAGTCTCTACGGCAAAGAGACAGATTTCCAATCTAACCTATGACTTTGTGACGTCTGAAAATCTACCACTTTGTTCTCTATAGACATATAAATTAGCTATAGGTACTCATAGAGACAGAGGCTTAACTCTCAACTCTTCATGAGCAAAAGGTACAAAAAGAAAGTTGACCAAGAATGGAGGCTTACATGTGCTGAGTAAACGTGAGCAGAATTATAATGCTAGCTAGAGAAATAAACTAAAATGGCCTGAAGTCGTTCGATTCCTAAGTCCCAGTCAGCCAGCCAAAACATCTTCAACAAGTCAAATCCAGGCTTCTGACCCTCATCTGATGAGTGAACATGAAAATACCATCAGGTAAAATTCCTTGCCAAACAAATTCTATCTTGGCACTGTCTGCACAAGGTTTTGGCCTTTTTTTTTTTTTTTTCACTTTTATTGATTTTTTTTATAAAAGTAAGTAGAAAACAGAAATCTAACATGATTAAAATGACTAAATTCCAGATTAATCTAAATTAATTAAATATAGACTTAATCTATATTAAATATAGGTTATGAAGGGAAATAAACAAAATTAAAGACATGAAACACAGTAAATGTTCTTAAATTTATGAGTCTTTTTGTTTGTTTGTTTGTTTGTTTGTTTTTTCAAGACAGGCTTCTCTGTGTAGCCCTGGCTGTCCTGGAACTCATTCTGTAGACCAGGCTGGCCTTGAACTCAGAAATCCGCCTGCCTCTGCCTCCCAAGTGCTGGGATTAAAGGTGTGCGCCACTCCTGCCCAGCTTGCGAGTCTTTTTTTAAAGGTATCTGAGAATTAATTTTAAGCTCTCCAGCATCAGTACCCTTCACAAATGGACTGTCTGATTTTTAACTGGTCAAATTTGAACACAGAACAGAACTAAGAACAAAACAAGGGGTTCCTACTTTCTTACAATTTTCAACCTATAATAGAAATAATAAAGATTATTCAGACAATCACTGTAAATGTTTCAAAGAGTTCATGAAGGCCCTGAGCCAGTATTACCAATCTATCAAGCACCCACAATTTTTATAAATGCTTCTAACTTCTGACTTAGAAATTCGGGAAAGAATTAAGAATGCACACAAATGCTTCTGCAGATGCTACTGCACCATCTGAACGACGAAACTCAACCAAAAGCCACAGGCGCACCACAGTCCACTCATACAGCAAATGTCATAGGCTTCATGCTTTTGAAGTGTTTACTGAAATATTAGCAGACAAATGCTAGTTACCAAAATATGCTTCAAAATAAACACCCCAGAGAGAGAAGGGTGTGGCTGGATGAGACTGGCTCAGGCCTTGGGCACGTTGGCACTGACAGATGAACCAGTGGTATCTCACTACATTACTCCCTTAGTCTCTTCTGAAATGTCTACATGTGTCTGAAATTTCCCATGAGAAAACAGATAGGGAATTTTTAAGCTAAATACAAGTACAAATATATTTGCTACATGAACTTAAGTTTATAAATAAAAAAGTAATACATATAAAGAAATAAAACACCAAAGTGCAGTTACTTCTGTATTTGTGGAACTGGATTTATTTTATCTTTCTTTTTGTAACTATTAATTCTTCTAAGTAAATGCATATTAGTGTTATCATCAGAAAGACAAATTGTAAAATCACGGCCTTTCTTTAACTCAGTTTGATGTAATCAGTGGCTTGTCATCCCTTCCCTCACGTAGATGGCACTCTTTCAGAGGCACCTGCCTGTGGTACTAACACTGCACTCCTTGAGAATCCAGCAAGGCACATACAGTCTCACACATGCGTCTCTCCTCTACTTGCTTCAAAATTAAGTGTTGTGATATAAGGCCTAGTAAATAAAAGTCCTCGGCTCCACCCATGCTGAAAAGAAACTCAGAGCACAGAAATTATACAGACATTTAAAGGAATAGTTCTAAATTACCTGTAGAATATATACATAAATCTCCAAACAATATAATTAAGAAATATGATAAATCCCTTTAAAAAAGACTGTCATCTATAGTCCTACGCAATTTTTTTTCCTTTTAAAAACTCTATTATTAGCCAGGCGGTGGTGGCACACGCCTTTAATCCCAGCACTTGGGAGGCAGAGGCGGGCGGATTTCTGAGTTCAAGGCCAGCCTGGTCTACAGAGTGAGTTCCAGGACAGCCAGGGCTACACAGAGAAACCCTGTCTGGGGGGAAAAAAAACAAAACAAACTCTATTATTATTGGAGCCAGGGTAGTGGTGCTCACCTTTAATCCCAGCACTTGGGAGGCAAAAGCAGATGAATCTCTGTGAGTTCAAGGCCAGCCTAGTCTACAAGGCAAGTTCCAGGACAGCAGGGACTATATAAACCCTGATTTGGGGAAAACAAAAACAAAACAAAACAAAACAAAAACCCTCCATTATTGTGATATAATCACCATAAGTCATTTCTATAAGAACAAGTATTGGCTTGGGAAGGCACTCCAGTGTGAGAATGGTCATTCCTCACCTGACAGCGGTGGCTCTTTGGATGAGCATCTCCGTTGGCTCAGACAGGTCAGAGGGAAGCAGTAGTTCCACAGGCTGCAGGCTTGCTATGCGAGTCTCCAGCTCCAGTCTGGACGCAAAGTCCTGGAAGGCGTCAAACACAACCTCGCCGGTTGCAGGCTGCACTCCCTGGAAGCGACAGAACACAGAAAGCATCCCAGCTGCACTGACACCCCACAAGCATGGTCTGACTTAATGACGTGCTCCCCAAAATGTG
Organism: Montemys delectorum; assembly: GCA_019843815.1. Lineage (NCBI taxonomy): Eukaryota > Metazoa > Chordata > Mammalia > Rodentia > Muridae > Montemys > Montemys delectorum. The sequence goes on along the minus strand of JADRCD010154617.1, from coordinate 28,629 downwards.
TTCAGCTCCTAAAGGGAAAATCCATCTGCCTTCTAAGACTCTCACATAAGTTAAGACCCACAGGCATCTAAAAGGAGCTGAGGGCTGGTGAGAGGACTCAACAGGTAAAAAGGTCTTGCCACTGAGCCTGAGGACCTGAGTGTGAACTCCACAGGATTCACATAGTAGAAGGAGAGAACCTACTCCCAATGTAGTCCTCTGACCTCCACACATTTGCCATGTGCACACATAATTAATTAATTAATTAATTAATTAATACATAGGCTTAAGTGGGAGTTCCATGAGACACACCAAGTATAGGGTAGGACCTGGTAGACTTAACAGAGTGCCAAGTCGCCAAGCGCTCCTAGGCATCAGCTTCCTCTCCTACATATGGAAACATATTATCAACTTCTCTCATGAGGCTGCTTCAGGGATTAAATCAGACAACGAGTGTGTGAAGGCTCAGACAGCTATACAGAGAGCAAGTTATCAGGACAAAGTGCCAGTGGCCATACTGATCACATACAAGCAACACAGTCTCGTTCATGCACAGCAGAAATCAAACATAACACAATGAATGAAACCCATCTAGTCTCCAGTAAAACAGCCAAGACAACTTAAAACCATCACCTGTCACCCCAGTGTGACAACAGAAGAAAGCCTGAAAGGGGCCAAGGTTTGGAAGAGTTGAAGAACTTAGTGAAGGTACTTAACTAAAGTCTCAAAACAATAGAACGGTGGAGCTGCACCCACTCCCCAGGCTGTGTTCTCTCGACCTCAGAGGTGAATCGCTAGGGACAGTTCCTACTAACAAAAAGCCAGAAGTGTCACAAATCTTTATATTGCTAATGCAGTCAATTAAGTGACAGTCACTTCCAACAAGAGCCAAGCATCATCCAGGAAAGGAGAAAATGCCAGCAGTGTCTACATCGGCAGGTATACACACTCATGGGGGCTTGGGTATACGCATGAGATACAAAAAATACCTACAGAAGTATTCTTTACAGAGGTAAACACTCCCCAAACCCCCATGTGTCCAGCAGCAGATGAATGAGTAATGTGGATTGTAAGATTAAAAAGGGCACTGCAATCAAAGATCGAAAGCATGTAAACAAATGTCACATTCAGGCCAGCAACGTGACCCAGCCGATACAGGGGCTTGTTGCCAAGCCTAGTGACTTCTGTTTCATCCTCATGGGGTAGAAAGAACTGATTCTCACGAAGTGGCCTCTAATCTCTGCAAGCATGGCCATGATACAAGTGTGCCCCGCCCCCACATTGTACCCAGCAAATAAATAAACAGAAAAACAAAATTTTAATTTGTATATAAAACAGGGAACAAAAAATTCAAGACACTTTTATAGTAGGCTTCCTTTGTACATAAAGTTGGAGCTGGTCAAACCAGAAATAAAAGAAAAGGCTCTTATCACCCCGAAGCCTGGACTCCAGTTACTAGAGAAGGAAGGGTCTGGGAGACTGGAGAGCTCTGGACAGTACTGGTTACTGACCTGAGTGACTGTCTCATACTACTCTGGTAAATTTCTACTCATTTTTTCCATTTGAATATTTTATAAATCCTTCACTTGTAGCATGGAATGTCCTCAATCTCAGCCCAGAGAAATCCTCCAGGGGCCACAGCTGTGGCACGGGTTACATAGGTTACCTACCTTAAGTTGATGTCCCAATCCACAAATCAAGCATACTTATATAAGCTATTTACAGAGATTCAGATGACAGAGTTAACAGGCAGCCAAATTCTCTGTTGCTTTAATCAAAGAACTAGTCTAATGGTGGCCTCTGCATCATTATTACTCTAAGAGACAAGTGACATAAGAAACCAACAGTCCGAACAATGAAGGCTCAAGGCACACTTGCACGGCTCTCAACAGCGAGGCTTTCTACCAGCACCCAGAAAACTCTCAGATAGTGACTGGGAAATACAAGGTCCTCGTCACAGAGAGAGAAACGCTCAGGGAGAACAGCACTGAGGGTAAGGACAAATGATCTCCTTCAGCCACACCGACTGAGGCTGAAGCACATTCCTAGTAGCCTTGTGCAAATCCAGAAGATTCCAGAGCTCAAGTGACAAGTGCAGCCTTGGCCTAGAGCTCAGGACGCCATGAGCCAGAAAAGAGACTGCTGAAGTCAACGACGGGAGCCAGAACCACTTAGGGTCAATGACCACTGCTCCATCTGTTCACAGCCCTGCTCAGCCCAGCCGCCGCGGTCAGCCTTGGCAGTGACAGGATGCTATTGCTAGATGCAAGAGTTGGGCCTGTGTGCTCTCATGTGCTACCAACTGTTCTTCAGTCTGCGCTCCAGGTAAACATAAAATAGCACAGTACATATGCTAAAGCTGGGGAGCAAATAACCTTACTGTTTGAAGATGGGACCAACTGTATGTGATTACATAAAAGGTGCTTCTCAAGGGGAAACATTTGTTGGAGCCTCCCCAACTCCCACACTCTTGCTGACTCCCTGAGAGAGGGCTTACTGGCTAAGCAAATGTCAGGTTAGCACAGTTATGCGTTATGAATAATGTATTAAAAGGTACACTGAAGACGCTGAAGCTTTAGGAATGTCAGTTAGTGCTGGTCACTGACTGAAGATATTGGAAAAGCAGAAAGCGTGGTTATAAGGGAGTCTAATACTCCTGTGCGGCCCACCTGTAAGTGGATAAATTTGCTCATGAGTGGGCAGAATGCAAAATTAGTACTGCTATAGCTCCTAAATCATATTTATCGGAAGACAGAGTGGACACATTTCTGGTATTAATTTAGTATGCTGTCTTGCACTGGCCACTACATTATCTCCCTTAACCCTCCATCCCTCAGAATCTAATTAGGATGGTCCCATAATCACTCCCGTTAGATCACACACCAAAGAGGACATCTCCAGAGCCCTTTGCTAGCCACTCGAATGCTGGGTGTAGCATTTGATTGTGCTATCAGGTCCCTGTGCCCCTGAGCACCCTTCACTGCCACCGTTTCCAACTTGTGACAACGGCATATAGTCTGAAACAATCTGGATCACTCACCAGCACAGAGGGCCAAGTAACCAGAAAAGAAAACGGTAACTAATTACTTGATGGGTACTGTTGTGAGGGTAATGCTTTCCTAGCAAAGTCCCTGAGAGCACTTCCGAATCCTCCTCATGCACACAACAACGCACGCGGTACACGAACACCCCGCCATTCACTCCTCACCATCAAAGGACTTACCACCATACCAACAGAAATGCTCCCCTTCTTTTTGTCTTTAATGTTTTCCTTTTCTTCGTAGATACACAGAAGATAGTCGGTAGACGTATCTGTCATTACCTCGTCAATATTTACAGAATCATCCAGCTTGATGAGAGGACTCACATGTAGTAATGATTAAAGGAAATCACATGTTTCATTCCCATTAAGTGATGAAGGTGTATTTCCTCATGCAGCATTCTTCTAAGCATGGTCGTAGTTCCCTGAACTATGGCAGGTACAAGGACAGGCAACTATTATCTTCTCAATTCCAAAGGGGCTAGAGGTGCACCCGCAACCTTATGGGAGTCCCAAAGTGAGCCCCTTTTGCTGAGTCGATGGTGGCACTTGACTCCTTAACAACCAGCAATGTTGCGAAGGACACACACTAAAATTGCATAAATGAATCTCTGTCTAAAACTCTAGAAGCATCAAGAGAATTTTAACATATTAAACAGAAACATACATTTACATATAGGAGTATGTATGCTCAGACATGTAAAAGATGAATCCCATTAACCAAAATTCTCAAGGATAAAAGCTTATTCTGGACAAAGTTTTCTCCAGGGGAGTGTCTCTGGGAAAGCCAACCACTCCCCATGCCCAGCAGCATGGCCAACAGAGAACTAACCCAACCACATCTTTGGAAGTAGCATTTTGGTTTTTTAATTTTACAGTCCTTTGAGTAGATAAGCTATAAAGCTTCCAGCTGGGCTTTTGTGGGCTTCCTGTGTGTGTGCAACTGGTGTGTGTCTCTGTGTCTGTATGTGTTTCTTCGTTGGCTCTTTTTATTGTTTAGTTTTGTCTTATTCTAATTTTTTTTGTCTTTGCTTTATCATTTGTAGTTGATTTTATTATCACTTATTAGATGCCAGTTTCCTTTCTAAAGAGAGAAAAGATGTGGATTCGAAATCTATTTTTAATAAAAAAAAAAATTTAAAAAGAGACTTGACTTACTATCTAGTAAATCTTTTTAATTTCACCTTGCTCTTATCTTTTAAATAACTACTTCCTTCTTAAAATAACGCATCAGGTATGGTGCCCCGGGCAAGAATAATCCCAACTACCAGAAAGGCTTAAGAAGAAATTCAAGGCCAGCCTGTACACAGTGAGACTCTTTCAAGACAAAAAAAAACTAAGAATCTCATTATTATGCTTTTGAAATTACTTTGTTTCAACTAACATAAAGAATTTATGAGAGATGATAAACTGTGGGACAATCATTGTGCACACTGAAGCCTGCAAGAGAAACTTTCAACCAACTACCAATTTCAATCACTTGTTTATGAAGTCAATTAATGAAGATGGTGTCACATTTAATTGTGTCTTAATGTGGTCTCTGAAGTTCATTTAACATGAAGTCAGCAGTAAGTCCTTTCAGGTCTCATGTTAGCAAGCCTCTGAGGAGCTAGCAAAGCCCTGGAGAGCTAACTCTCCCCCACAAATGGTATGTTTTATTAGTCTCACTTCTTCTTCTTGCTATTAAAGCACAATGAGTTCTGCTCTCACTGTGACAATGGACACATGCCCGCCCTCTCTCAGCGAAACATCCACCATGGAAGAGGGACTGGGCACCTCAGCAAACACATTCTCATTATAGAAATGGAAAAACTGTTCAGTTAAATTTGTCATTTTAAAGCAAACCACCAATAACAAAAAAAAGGAAACTTCCTATTCTAAAAGGATATCTTCTCCAATAAGTGTGGATTTCGTATAAAGAGCAGTCAACTTCCGGGAGAAGACGGAACCTTTATTGTCTCCGATGGCCTTTAATGCCGCAGTTTCAGTTTGCTTCACAACTCCCACCTTCAACAAAAATAAGACACATTTACTGCCAAATCCAGAGAACCACTGTTTTCTTTTTTTAAAGTTTCAAACTGTTAAAATGTTCTTTCTGAAGCACTGAAAATAAGGAAAACACCCTCAATATCCAGATGTAGAGCAGGAAGAATCCCAAGCACCTGGCAAGCAGATAAAGGAAGAAAGCCGCTGCAGTGCTGGACACTCCAGGGCTGGTACAGTAGAGCACTCCTACATGCCCAGCGCTTGGAGGACTGTGAGTGAGTGCAAGTTCAAGCCATCCTGGGCTTTACAACTTAGACTCCAGTTCAGAAAAAAAATGAAATACGGACACAATGCTAATAACTATAACACATACTAATTTCCCAAAATTCCAAGTTCTAAGGCCAATGAAAGCCTTTCTACCACTTCATAAGACATGCTTTCACACTCTAGAAGAGAATCCCAGTTCCATTCCCACACATCAAAGCCAAAGCTGACCTTGTATCCTTTGGCCACAAGTCGGCGGACATGCACGAACAGTCTGTGGGTAGGTATGCTTGCAGTCATAAAGTTGTGGTCTAAGTGGCAATAAATATTGAGTTCCCGGGCAGCAATCTAAAAAGTGTAGATACAAGGAATGTCAATAATGTGTATTCAAGATTCCCTGTCCGAGACTTGTTTACTTTTTAACAGTTCATCATGTTGCATACATGTAGGTGCTGACATTTCTCTAAGTACATAATCATCACTAAAATGTTTAAAGGACATTCCCTGTATAAAACATGGTTTCATCTATTTTGGGTACCTCCAACAGGGTGACATCAGATAAAGCCAACATCTGTACCTCTAAATCCCAAAAACACAACTGCTCTTCTTCAATGGCCTCATTATACACAAAAGTTTCCAAAACCTTAAAATGTTCAGTCTTCCCTACAGCCTGAGAATGTAATGGAACAAGACATTGTTATGCAAATGGACCATTTACAGCCTGACGAGTGGAAGTCACTGGAGGGCACCTCAGACAGTGTGTGTGTCCATTACACAGAGGAAGCACGCCTTCCTGACACTGCAGGGCGCCTCAGACAGTGTGTGTGTCCTTTACACAGAGGAAACACGCCTTCCTGACACGACACCTTGGCCTTGTAAGAGTCACGTTGCTGTGATGAAATACTACTGACAAGCTGTGGAGGAAAGAGTAAATCTGCCTTTCACTTCCATATCATAGTCCGTCACTGAAGAAAGTCAGGGCAGAAACTCATCCAGGGCAGGAACCGGGATTCACTGGCTTGCGCATTAAGGCTTTCTCAGCTGGCTTTCTTATACGCCCAGGACCACCTGAGCTAGGCCCTCCCCCATTAATTACAAAATTAATTACAAAAAATTTGGGAGGTAGCATTCAAGCCAGGGTTTCTCTGCGTAGCCCTAGCTACCTTGAACTCACTCTGTCAACCAGGCTGGCCTCAAACTCAAAGATTTGCCTGCCTCTGCCTCCCGAGTACTAGGATTAAAGGCGTGTGCCACTACTGCCCAGCTAATAATTTCTTAATTAAATTAATTAATAAAATGCCCTACAAGCTTGATACAGACTGATCTTATGGAGGCACCTTCTCGAATGATGCTCCCTCTTCTCCGATAACTCTAGTTTGTTGCAAGTTGACATACAGTGAGCCAGCAAACACACATACACACACAGCACACATATACACACAGGTTAAATAAATAAAATATTTTAAAAATATTTTAAGACAGAAAGTAAGACATATTAAAAGAGTCTATAGATAAGAAAAGTATCAGTTAGTGCTTGAATATACAACTTTTCAGTAGACCTAGTGGTGAACACCTTTAATGTCAGAACTTGAGGTAGAGAGGCTGAAGTAGCAGGATCAGGAGCTCAAAGCCTGTCTGGGCAGCACAGCATGACCCTGTGAGAGAGGAAAAGAAAAAGGAACTTACTTCCGCATCTTCCCCAAAGAATCTGTACTTGTACCCACACTCCACACACAAAACTGCGTCTTTATGCTGCTGCTTCATGTCTATGTACTGCAGTTCTAACGGAGTATAGATGCTCTTGGATCGCTTGTTAAAAGGTTTACAATCGGAGGTCTTCTGGAAACTTTGAGGGCGGGATCCAAATTGGCTGTCCTAGAAACCAGAAGATTTAAACAGTTTAAAAAGCACCAACTGAGCTGCTGAGTTCTCAGACTAGAGGCAAGCTTGGCCACCCACAGGAAGGTTTCTAAAGGTATACTGAGGCCATTTGAAAAGTGTTTTCAAAATAAAGTTTAAAACACAGACAGAGCAGTGGGGGAAGGGATACAAGTGAGAATGACATGTGAAATCAAGATGAAAAAGAAAACAATTACTCTGTATGATAACTTTAAAAATTAAATAAACAGAAGTAGAAAGCCAAAATAAACCTATAAATAGTATATTGAAAGTCTAAATAGTTTAATGTTCTATATTCTTTACATTTTTTATTTCACAAATCAATTAATATCTTAGTATTAATTCCCAGGAGTGTTGGAAAGGATAGAGCAGAAGGCATATATTCAGAGCACTTTCAGGAAACACACTGATAAAGACAGTACCCTTCCAAAGAGACTCAATTCATCTCAATCGTAAAGCTGCAATATATTCCCCTGTAACGGGGAAGGCAGGCCAGCCTTGAATATGGCAGCTCCATCCCATGTGCTAAATGACAGAGCAAGAGAGCTGAGCACTAGCCTTCACCCTGCTCCTGACTAGGGAAGACGGCAGATGTGTGGCCAGTGTCTCAGGCCTTGCACCTGCCTCTCCTCTGATAGACCAGATCCTCAAACTGTGAGCTAAAATAAAGCTGTCCTTAAACTGATTTTGTCAGACAGTTTATCTCAGCAAAAGAAAGGCCATTAGTCCACACAAAAGCCTCCAAAAGGAGGAGTGCAGACTCGTGGCAAGAGAAATGTGGGTTACTGAATCAGGTCTAAGAATGCAATTATCTTTTAATTGTTATGAGATTTTTTTTCCCTTTTGTTTTTATGGTTTTATATAAATACAAGGACACTATATAATATAAAATTTAATTATAGTATAAAATGTATACTATAGAATGTAATAAAAATACATTTTCTAGAAAAAGTACTCATTTATGGAATAAGATAGACTTCCCTCCCCCCAAAAAAATTATCTGTGTGATAGTAACAAACTGGTATTACAATTTTTAAAACTATTGCCGGGCACTGGTGGCGCACGCCTTTAATCCCAGCACTTGGGAGACAGAGGCAGGCGGATTTCTGAGTTCAAGGCCAGCCTGGTCTACAGAGTGAGTTCCAGGACAGCCAGGACTACACAGAGAAACCCTGTCTCGAAAAAACCAAAAAAATAAAAAAAATAAAAAATTTTAAAAAAAGGAAATACAACAGCAATGGCCTAGCGCCTGTAATAATGTCCACTTAGTTCCCTGGCTTCCACGGAAACTTCTGCCTGGTTACTTCTAGTTCCCAACGTTGTTGCAATGCAGAGCAGGTCACTATCTGTATAAGCAACAGAAGTGGGCTCCATGCCGAACTGGTGTGACTTGGCCAGTGAGAAGTGTGTTTAATCAGCAGACTGTAACTTCCATACACTGGAGTCACGCCATCTAAACTGCCTCTGAGTATTAAAAGATGAAAACAAAACAGCTTCCGTCTCTGTATGACAAGTGAGTCAGCCAACTCACTCATACTCTCTCCCTCTCTCTCCCTCTCTCTCCCTCTCTCTCCCTCTCTCTATGGCTGAGAATTCATGGATCCTGACTTTGTGGGAGGAAGTGTGAACTTTCAAAAACACTGGCTAAAACTTTACTGTCCTAAGTGAGTACTTTTCTAAGAAAAATACAATAGAATTTCAATGTCCAAAGAAAGTAAACGTGTGTGTGTGTGTGTGTGTGTGTGTGTGTGTGTGCAGCTATGTGTGAGTAACCAAATCTCTAATTCAGTGGTATTAGTCATATCTACATATTAAAATAAAATTTTTTAAAATGTCCATTCCCAACAAGCATGGTGGCACACACCTAATCCCAGCACTCAGGAGGCAGAAGTAGGCAGACCTCTGTGAGTTCGAAACCAGCCTGATCTACAAAGAGAGTTCCAGGACTGTTACACAGAGAAACCCTGTCTCAAAACACAAAAATAAATAAATGAATAAGTAAATGAATAAATGAATATGTCCACTCCCAATTCTCAATGAAAACCAACTAAATATGATTCTGAAGAAAGGTCCTGAATACTAGGTTAGTGCTGTTTTTCAAAAGTTCTACAAATTATTTTCACTCAAAGCTAACAATGAGAACCAAGCACGCCTGTGAATGGCTTTCGGTGGTGGAGCAGGAGGTAACTTCCTTGTTTTTGTAAGCCACAAAGTTCCCAGATGACGAAGTAAGAGCCTATACTCATTTGCTTTACCTCTGGATTGACTCTGTATCTGCCAAGCTTTCAACTGAAAAACCTCACACCCATATGATGCCCACCAGGATTGCCCATACAAAATATGTAAGCTATCAGTGAGAAGCATGCCATGTCAATGCTCCTAGCCCACACAGTACAGCAGGACTGCCTGTGGGTGCTGTGTATAGTTTCAATACAAACCAACTAATCTCTCAAAATAAGCAATAAAATTCTTAAATGCTAAAAAGAAGAAAGAAAACCTACGACACAAACGTTCCCTCAGCTAGCAAGGAGGACTGAATTAGGAAACCATTTATTCCCCTGTGTCATCTCAAAGAACCAAGGTGACCAACTGTTCATCTGCACAGCAGTTACATACTTTCTGATTAGCCTGAGACTTGGACTCTTCACACAAAGCCGCATTCTTTGCACGTTGCAGAGTGATATCTTCAAAATCAGTACACTTTGGCAGAACTGCAAGTCTCTCCCGAAGATCTTCTGTCTGGGCTCTGTTTTGAGGGAGGGCAGAATCACAGCAGAATTCTCTCAGCTTTTCCAGGGACTTTAAAACAATCCTGGGCCTCAGACATTTCTTTACCTCTTGGGAAATATGAAGAAGAAAACACACCAATAGTATTTTGGCTTCACTATGTCAATTCATAACCTGCATAGAATTTTCCAGAAGGACATTCATTCCCATTGGAGCAATGTACCCAGCTATAATGTGATAAAGAGCACTGTGTTCAAGGTAAATATGACCCATTTAAGCATACAAATAATTTCATTTGCTGATGAAATCCACAGAAAACTACAGTGAAGGAAGCTGGCAAGATGGCTCTGCAGAAATGGTGCCACCACACTGATGGCCTATGTTCTATGATGACCAGAAACAACAAGATAAAAGTAGAGAGCCAACTCTGTCGAGCTATCCTCTGACCTTTACACATATATGGCCCCCATGCACACATGTGCACACACACGACAAACAAACAATAAAAGAATAAGCAGCACAATTTTAATTTTAAAAAACAGGACTTTAGGGGAGCTTGGCTTCTTGTTTCTTTGGGTATAATGACAGGACAGGTGTGATGACAGTTGCCACTGAGACATCTGAAGCTGTAGAGGGAACTGATGCATAGTCACTAATTCAGCACACAAGAGACACCCAATCCTTAGAAAAGCAAAAAGCCAATTCTATTGGCAACACAAAATGCTTAAGACTCAGAATGGGGCACCATGGAGTCTGGAAAGTTCTAAAATAAAAAGAACTGATTCAAAGTAAACTGAGCCTACATTCTTCTCACCCTTGAAACTCTGAGGGCCTTTCTCCCACTCAGCACAGACTAGAGATTTCTCTGGAAAGGTGTAATATGCAGTACCTCTGGTTATAAACTATCCCAAGAAAGTAATAGGAGCCAAAGCTGGCTGGATGCAGAAATAAAAGGAATGACTGAAAAGAAGTCAAAATGGTAGATGCAGGAGACAAGATGGTCATTAGCAGGGTTGAAGGTGTGGAACATGAAGAGGCTCTGTTCAACAGTACAGTTCTAGAAGTCAAACATAAAAGACTTGAGATAGATAATAAGAAGGCTCACTGGGGACTGGAAGATAGCTTCCAGGGTAAGAGTGCTTACCAACAAACAGTCTTACAACCTGAGATCAAAGCCAGAACTCACACAACATAAGTAGAGAAATAACTCGTGCAAATTGTCCTCCAACCTCTTCTACCTATGTACTATGACACACGCAGACACACACAAATAAATGTAACAAATAGATCATTAGCAAATGTTTATCTTTATAACCAAGATTTAAGAGAGATAACATGGCAGGAGAGATGGTCCAGTGGTTAGTGCACACACCACTCTTCCATCAGAGAACCTCAATTGTCAGTAACCACATCAGATGGCTAATAACCACCTGCGACTCCAGCTCCCAGAGGATTCCACACCTCCTGCCTCTGCAGGCATCTACACTCACAAAACACACACACACACACACACACACACACACACACACACACGGACACGCACACACGCACATTTAAAAAAAAAAAAAACAGCTATAGTGAACAAAATCGAAACCTGGAAGAATTACAGGCAAATTAAGAGAACTGAGCTCCTCTGTGGCCGTAGCCTCCCAAACACCAGCTGAGGCACAGCAGAGACCCTTCTCTACACAGGAAAACAAGACTCAGTGCTCCCATGGTGCCCTCCGCCTCCTGGGGAACCCAAGCAGCTGAGAAGGCTTATTCTCTAGCACCTACCAGGGCTGTGAGATGCTACTGAGCTATTTTCTTCTTCCTTCTCTGGAACTTTCTTTGCTTTCTTCTTAGTGGGCCCACCATTTCCCAATGACCTCTTCCTGCTGTCACCTTCTGTCACCTGTATTGGGAAGGTTGGAAATGGTGCGTTAACACTATTCTAAGGCTTGAAGTCTCTGGAGTCATGTAGCCTGGCTGCAGCGTGGCAGGAAGCTCCTTGCCTTCCACTCTTCGTAGAGTGATCTACTTTTTACTCTGAAAAGGCTGTTGGGATAACTGTTTTTGCCATCAGAGACAGGAACTGGCAGGTACAGTCTCTCACTACCTCACATCCTACTAAAATTATGTGGCATTCTCCACCTTTCCTACTTATATATTAAATAAAATACCTCTACAAGATCAACAAAAAAAATCTACTTTGAAAATGCAAAATTATGGGAGTAAGAGGAGATAATAAACGACCAATGTATTTCCTGTTTCAAAGCTTCTATCTAAAACATAGAAATGTCCTGGGACTCTCTGTTAGCAGATAATCTATCAAAAACTTAAAACTTTTGCCTAGTATTCTCGCAGCGGTGAATGCAAGAAAAAACTTAGTGAATTTACGGAAATGAAAATGAACCTTAAAAAGAGGGGGTAAAGCATCAGTCAGTATAGGAAAGAAATATAAACGAAAGGGGTTAAGATTCTTAAACTGATTTGCACCTGCATTAAAATACAGGAGATAAGCAAGGCAGTTATAATCACCTTTACATCTTCAATCTGGGAAATGACCGAGGCCTTAACGCATCCTGAATAAGTGTGACACATTGCCAGCCAGAGTGGGAAACGCAGCAGGGAACCCCTAGGTCCCTGGCTCACCCTTGGGCCTGTATTTGTGGCACTATCACTGTGGGGTTTTGTTTTTGTTTCATTTTGCTTTGCTTTGAACTATTTGATGGGCTGCAACCAAAAGGAAGTAGCCCAACCCTAAGCATCCACAGACACTTCATCCATCCAAATGCTCACACTGGGAATCTGGAGAATAAAACAATATTCTGGCACGGCGATCTGAAATACAGAGCATATGTTTTTGAATTCTGAGAAACTAGCCTTAAAGACAGCTTTCTTCTAGTCAGCCAAGCAAGCATATGTAAATAAAGCTCCTCTTCAACCATCAATACAGTAGGGAAAATGTAAAGGAAAGAATGAAGAACAGAGGTTAAAAAACGTATCCTGGACCGCCCAGTCCGCGCCATTCACCAAGACAGAAGTTTCCGCCTCGGTTTCTGGCTAACAACTGGAAGCACCAAGACCTCAAATCTATTACTTCTAGTTGGGTAATAAAGTCAACTAAAACAAGGACCAGCAGAAGCCGCCACCTTCTCCTTCCCTGGCCCCGCCCCTTCTTAGTCCCACCCACCATTAATAGGCTCCGCTTCCGGCCACGACGCCTACGCGGCCGTCCCGCCCTGGCCCCGCCCCTAACCGGCTGGCTCCGCCCCACCCGTGGCTCCGCCCCGTCGCCGACCGAACCGGCCCGGGACGCCCTTCGCCTGGGTGGACGCTAGGGGCGCTGCGGAGCCGTACTCTACCTTCTCTGCCGGCTCCGTGGAGGACGCGCTAGATCTTAGGCTTCCCGCAGACCTGAAGAACCGACTCAGAACCGCTTGCCTCCCCGGGCCTGGGCCTGCGGCAGTAGAGCCTCCCGACGCGGATTTCCTGCGGGGCATGGCAGTGTACAGAAGAGCCGGCCTGCTGGGAGCGCGAGCGCGCGGCCGCACTTCTCGGCGCCTGCGCGCGCGCACGCCGCGACCGGTGCTGGGCGCAGCCTGGCGGGGCGGGGCCTTCTCAGCACAAATAGGATGCGCGGCGGGCCTTGCCGGGGGCGGGGCCTTAGCTGCTCAAGTAGAATACAGACGGCTCATGGCTGCGATTTCGCGCCAAACTTGACGGCACGCTTAGCCAGTAGGATTTTATCCCCGCTGCCAGCATGGTTCGACCGCTGAACTGCATCGTCGCCGTGTCCCAAAATATGGGCATTGGCAAGAACGGAGACCTGCCCTGGCCTCTGCTCAGGTACTGACCGGGCTGGGCTCGGAAAACTGGGGCGGTTCGCTGAGTAGGGTCGGGCACTTGGCTTGGACGCGCAGGCCGACCTGCTTAGGGGACTGGCGTGAGCGGGTAGGCCCTGCCTGCCTCAGCGAGGGACCAAGTCATCGCGGTGATCCCCCTGCTGTGCCAGCCTTTGCTCACAGGCTCCCTGGCCCGGAGCAAAGTCCGGTCACTGGGCAGGCAGCAACACCACCCCCACACCAGGGCTTGCACTTTTCGTCGCAGAGTGAAGCCTGAGCACACATGACAGGGATTAACATAGTGTTTCTCTAACTTTCAGGAATGAGTACAAGTACTTCCAAAGAATGACCACAACCTCTTCAGTGGAAGGTAACGTAGAGTAATTAAGTCATGAGGATTCTAGTTTGCTTGAAGCAAGATTTACATGGTAGAGGTATGAATAGAAAGTCTCCCCTGGGAATCTGGGATCTTTGTTTCTTGCTAGAAATGTTTGTGCGATTCCCAGAGTTTATTAACATCCTCTTAGAATACATATGTTTGAAATTTTGTTAGCAAGTGCGTGTAACTCGAATATAACTGGGCAGAATCGGCAGCAAAATTTAGCACTTAGAATGAAGACCTGAGCCGGTATTTAGAATTGTTACTGGAAGACAAAAGACTTGAGTAAATGGAGAAAAATGCAGAGAAGAAGAGGCTAAAAAAACAATTTAAATCTGTTGGATTTAGGAAGGCAGGGTGGGATGAAGGCTGTGGTCTTCAGTGAGGCAGTCTGGGTGACTGCCTTGAAATAAGAGAATGGGAGTGGTGTGCAATAATTATAAGGCAGTTTCCAGTTGCTTGTAATTGTAAGGACATTCAGTGTAATTTCTCCCTAATAGACATGTTTGCTTATCATCCTAGGAGAGGGATGGCAGAGCAACAGGGGGAAAGAAGTCAGCAGTGCAGAAGCTGAACAACATTAGTAGAAAACATAGTAGTCATTAGGAGACACGTTGGCAAATGCCATCTTAACACAGTCTACTCTCAAGAACCTAAATATCAGGACCGGGGAAATGGCTCAATCACGATAGGCCTTAGGACCCGAGTTCAAATCCTGCCACCTGCTGGACACAGTGACACGTTTGTAATCCTAGCATTAGGAAGGCAGAGACAGAAAGATCCCTGGGGCTTGCTCTGTAGCCAGACTTGTGGGCTCCAGGTTCTGTGAGGAAACTAACCTCAAGAAGATAAGGTAAAGACACCCAGTTGCACTGCCTGGCCTCGCCTGCCTGTGCACATGGGTACACAGTGCGCACAAGATAAAAAGTGATTCTTTTTCAGGATTTATTTGTTTTTATTTTTAATGTCTGTTTTGAGAGTGCCTATATACCTGTATGTACAAAACATGAGGCCTAAGGAGGGTGTCAGTTCCCTGGAACTAGAGCTAAAGGCAGTTGTGCCCCTCTGGATGTGGGTGCTAAGAACCACACCCAGGTCTTCTACTGTGCTTTTAACAACTAGACTATCTCTCTAGCCACCACAAATCATGTTCTTAAAGAACTCTGAAACATAGATTGGTAGTTGCCGTTTGATCCAGACATCTGAAATTCAAGGTTTTCTTCCAAGTAATTAAATAAAAGCTGGAAGCCATATGTGTAGTTGTCACAGCAGTACTTTTTAAATGTATTTTTATTCTTTGAAAGTTTTATATTTTTATCCAGTGTATGTTGATTGTATCCATTTACCTTCCCATCTTCCTATGTCTCCTTCTCCTTCCCTAGTTTATGTTCTACTTGTTATTTATTAATAACCCTGTGTGTGTGGCCATTGACTAGGGCATGAACAATCTACAATCAGTCCAGACCCACAAGATAGGCTCTCCCTCTCCCAGCAGCCATCAGTAGCTGTGGGTAGAGCCTCGAGACCTCTCCTCTATGCTTGAATTTTGCCTGGCTCCATCTTGTGCAGAAGCAGACATGAACTGATGCATGCATCCATCAGCCATGTCATGGCCAAGTCAGCCTTTGACAGCTCTCTTCCCCTCTACCAACTCTTACCTTCTTTCTGCTCCTTTTCTGCAAAGGCCACTGACCTCTGAATATAGGTAGAGACAACCTTGAATATACATACAGATAGGTATTATTTCTCTGGGATAGATGAGTCAGAGAAAAGTAGTTCTAGATAGTGAACACGTTTAATCTCAAGAATTCCAGGAGTAGAAACTATTCTTTTCTCCATTTTAGACTCTAATAAAACATATAAGGTTATCTTGTGAATTATAAAATCCAATCAACCTGAGCACTTTGAAGTGAAATTTTGCATAGTTGCAATGGATTAAAACCTAAGTCAAATATATAAATTACATGAGTCAAACCGAAAAATTATACTATATTTAGTTAATGAGAACTAAATCTGAATTTCAGGTAAAACTATTTGTCTTAATTTTTTTCTAAAGGATATCCACTAGATGTCACTATGACAATCATCTTGCCTATGTATGTCACTGAAAATATATGTGTGTTTTCTGATTTCCTTTCTGCTTGGTTTTTAGGTAAACAGAATCTGGTGATTATGGGTAGGAAAACCTGGTTCTCCATTCCTGAGAAGAATCGACCTTTAAAGGACAGGATTAATATAGTTCTCAGTAGAGAACTCAAGTAAGTGCTGTAACACGAGCTTATTACAAGAAAACCGATCTGTTTCCCAGGTCACAGATCAGTACATTGCGGGATGAAGCAGTGTGAAAGTAAGGCGATGAACATCTCTATGTGAACGCACACGCACACGAGCGTGTACAAGTACATGGGCAGATACACATGCATGCATCCTTGCATACAAATCTGAACGTTGCCCTTCTGTGTCCTTCCTGAGAGTCTGTCCACCTTGTTTTCTTGAGATGGGATCAAGCGTTCACCCACTGGGATCTGCGTTCACCTGTTAGGCTAGGCTAACTGACCAGTAAGATCCAGAAATCCTGTCTCTGCTGATCCAGGGAGAATTACTAGTGCATAACACCAAGCCAGGCTTTGTTTTTGAACCAGGTGCTGGGGATCACACTTGGGTCTTCATACTTGCACAGCAGACACTTTACAGAGTTATCCCCCAGTGCCTTCTAAATGACTCGCCATCCAAACCAGTCAGTACCAGCCAAGCTCAACCCAGCACCCTTGAGACTAGAGCCTTATGTACAGCTTAGGCCACTGAGCCGCACTACCAAACTGAAGATCTTAATGCACCAATGCAATAGACAATAGAAACTGAGTGGCCACTTTTAACTCTGTTCCCGTAAGGGGTTGATTTTATCACCTTAAGAATTAGAAAAAAAAAAGTAGGCTGGTGATAGTTAAGAACACTGACTGCTTTTCCAACAGTCCTGAGTTCAAATCCCAGCTCACATGGTGGCTCACAACCATCCGTAATGAGCTCTGACGCCCTCTTCTGGTGTGTCTGAAGACAGCTACAGTGTACTAATATATAATAATAAATAAATTTAAAAAAAAAAATATGGAAACAGTTCTGCAAGTTCCTTTAAACCTTTTTTCTATAGACCTAGCTAATCAGTTATAATATGATTTATAACTAGTTTCTCATTTCACAATCTAAAAATGCCTATGTTTTGAGTTTCAGCGAATTGAAGTGGCTATCCCATTTTTGGAATAGATTCTAAATACAATAAGATATGAAGGACATGCAGAAACTGGTCATGGTCATGTACTCTATTATCTCTAGTTAGCCACAATACCCAGATACTGTGTGTTCTTTATAGTGTCAGAGGTGAAATATTTCAGAGTATTGAAATGGTCCGGGAATCTTCAGGAGATTATCTGCAGTTGGCTTCTGCGAAGACATTCATTTCCTCCAAATTAATATCTGAATAGATAATTCCTTCTTTGTGATTGGAAATGTCTTAAGAACCTGAGGTGGTTTGGCTGGAGAAATAGCTCAGCAGTTGAGAACACTGGCTGCTCTTCTAAAGGATCTGAGTTTGATTCCCAACACCCACATGGCAGCTCACAACTGGCTGTAACTCCAATCCTAGGCTTACAGTGCCTTCTCCTGGCTTGCAAGGCACCATGCTTTCATGCACGTGGCGCACAGACGCTTATGTAAGTGTTATAGACACACTTACATATATAATTAATAAAACTAATTCTTTTAAAAAGGAACTGGAGGTGGTAGGGTAGGTGGATAAGATTAGCTAAAAGTCAAATCTGGTAGTTTGACCTTGACCATGACTTTGATATTGTTGTTGCTACTAGTCTTTACTTACTAAAATAACTTCCTGAATCTTAAGGGAGTTTTAGTTTGGATTTTTTTGGCCAGCAGATGACAACAATCTAAGGGAACATTAGGATTCAGGATATTGACTATTCTTCCTTAAATTAATACACAGTCATCAGCAATAATGCACTGTCTTAGAGTACCAGGCACTGCTTGTTTGAACTGCAGTCAAGAACGGCACTCTCATGTATTTTATTCCAGACCCATCCAGAGAAGCAGTTGCAATAGAAGCTATATATAGTTGTATAAGAGCTTCATTGTGGGGGATTGGCTTTCACGGATGTGAGGTGCAGTTACATGAATCCAAAACCGTGAAGAGCAGACATCAGGGAGAACAAGCTAGAACTCTCCAGTGGGTGCTCTGGTCACTCTGGGAAGTCTCAGCTCTACTCTGAAGGCCTTTCGGTAGTTTAAACCAAAGTCCTCTTAGATGTCATCACGCCTACAAGACAAGCATCTGAGTGAAGGGAAGTTAGAACACTTTCCATAGCTGCACACTAAGAGATTCTTATGTAGGGTTCCTCCCACACGCCTCCTACAATGGCATAGGTTAAAAATTAGAAGAAAATACACAAACATTTGCATTGGTTCCTCTGCTGATGGGGAATATGTGATATGCCTCTCACCATCTGCCTCCATCTTCATGCTGCTCCCAGCCTTGGTTGCTAGGATATTCTGGTGATCATTCTCCTTGAAAAAAGTCTGCATTCACGGGCTATATTGCTATTCCCAAGGGCTTTTTAATAACATATTCTTAAATACTACTCAAATTTATTTATGGCCAGCTTGAGCTAAAATAAACATAAAGAAATCTCAGTGGGGGAGATGTTCAGTTGAAACAGCATTTCTCCTCAAATGATGAGTCTAATTTCTTCTTTATGACCCCCCCATGGTGTATGTAATTGGATTTTGTTGCTTTCCACGTATTTATGTATAATGTTGGGTGGAGTGCTTTGGTTTTTGGGTTTTGGTTTGGGGTTTTTTTGTTTGTTTGTTTGTTTTTTAGTTTTTATTTTCGAGTATACTGGAGAAGTTGAAATATCATTTAGAGAAAGATTTTATTAGGCTTCATTTTTTATGTCAGTATCTGGGTTCTTCACTTGGTTGTCACTTTACCTATGTTCACAGTTGGGTCCAGGCACTGCTGGGTCCTATATCACAAGAACAGTATTACACATGGCAATCACTATTGCTTATGCAGGCTTTTACTAGAACTTGGTTTTTAGCCCTCAAGATAACCCCCATATTCACTTAAGATATGGAGAGGAGATAATGCCTGTAAGGCTTTCTAGGTGGTCAAGTTGTAACTTTAATAGAACTGACCTGGCGTTAGTGAGGCCTGCTGACAGGGACAAGATAGTGGTAATGGTCACATGACTCTGAGCACACCAGAAGTCGCCTTTGTAACCCTAGAAGGATACATTGATTTACTTGGAGGGGAGCCGGAGGTGAAACTTTTAGTAGGGGAGGACATGGTACCACACACACATAATCCCATCACTTAAAAGGTTTGCCATGGAAGTTCTTGAGATTGATGTCATGCTGAGCTATAGAGTGAAACAATCTCAAAAAAATAACTCTGTGTGTGTGTGTGTGTGTGTGTGTGTTTGTGTGTGTATGTGTATGTATGTGCACGTGCGCGTAAGTTTCGAATCAGTGCTATATTCTAGAAATTATGTTTGGGAGATCTCAATTGCCTCTATGTATGATATAACCTATCATTTATATATATACATATATATATACACACACACACATACTACAAATTGTCTTAACACACTACAGATCATCTTTATAAAAGCTATTCTAAGTTTCATGTTGTAATAATTTTTTATGATTTCTCTACCATATTCTTTCTAGCAATGACACTCTCCTCTTCATAAAAAGCCTTTCCCACTGATCCACACACATCACCCATTCAGGACTGAGTTACTGGGCCTCTCCTCCCTGCTCTGGCTCCAGGTAGCTTCAGGATTTAAGCGGGTCATGAGTGAAGCTCGCTGAACCTCGGCTGTATTACCTGCTAAATGAGATTAGTAAAACAGCTCTTAGGATGATTTTCAGGATTCATTAGATTCTGTATGTTAATTGTCTCACTCATGAGAGGTACCTGTTATGGTTTGCATTTTCAATGTCCCAGCAACTCTTGTTATAGTTGATGGACTTGTGGGATATTGACTAATGAGGACTCAAACTAACTTTATCAATCTATTGGTAACTTGACAACTAAAGGGGTATTAGGAGACGGTGCCTGATTGGGGAGACAGATCATTTAGAGCCTAGCTTTGGAAAGGAATCTGCTTCCTATCTTCCATGAAGTGTGTCTCATTGCTCTACCACGTGTTTCCTGGCATGGCTATCTCAGCCCAAAGCAGTTGTGCTAATGAACTATAGCACAAAGTAGTGGGCCAAACTAAATCTCTCAAGCCAGAAGTTGATTGCTCAAGTTTCTTATCACAGTTAGAAGAAATAACCCAACACAGTACTTAGCAGATACCAGTTGCTAACCTCACTGCCTTGTAGCTTATAGAAAATACTAATATTAGGAGCTGGGGGGAGAAAAATGAACATTAATGGTATTTGATTCCTCTTTTTAGTACATAAACTTTTTGCCTTTCATTTTTTAAAGATTTACTTATTTATTTCATATATGTAGGTACACTGTCGCTGTCTTCAGACATACCAGAAGAGGGCATCAGATCCCATTACAGATGGTTGTGAGCCACCATGTGGTTGCTGGGAATTGAACTCAGGACCTCTGGAAGAGCAGTCAGTGCTCTTAACCACTGAGCTATCTCTCCAACTCAACTTTTTTGCCTTTTAACATTAGTGGGGTCATAGTGGATAAACTCATGATTTCACTTTCACCTTAGCAAATCACTTTTTTTTTTTCACATCTCGAATACCAACACTTAAATAAATCTCTCTACCTAAATCAACACATACCCTCTCCTTTATTCTAGGTGACTAGAGACTGCACAATTGTCTTCATTAGTATTTTTGAGCCTCACCTCAAGTTCCTTTTTTCCTACCCTTAACTTTCCCTGAGTTTTTATGTGTTAAATTCCTTCACTGTAGCCTGCAGTGATCTCTAAGGAAGCATACCGTGTCTGTGCTTTGGGGCCTGGTTTTCCTTCTGTTGACACTCTGTGGAGGAGTTAGGCCCTATCATTACGCCACCACGGATTACCACCATGTCGCAGCCAGGTCCTCTGCACATCTTCCTATTCTGGTTTCATGCTTTTGCCATTGCTGAGTATGTCTCATTACCATCCCATCGCAGTAGGTAAAAGGACTTTTAAACCTTTATTGCCCGCCTAGACGCTGAGAAGTCTTTACAGAATAAGTGGTCCTTGGGTGTCCTAAAAATAAGTTCATCCTAATGACTTAACTTTGTATATCAGAAATCATAAAATATTGTATATTTTCCCTACTTGATCTATTAGAAACTAAATTACTATCTAGTAGCCACATGAGAGGCTGGTCCTACTAAATGAACTAATGATTTATACATTGTTTCTAAATGGAGTACCTACTTAAAAAATGTTTCAAAATGGAGCATCTTACTTACACATTGTTTCTCTTAATCCTCTTAATTCTAGTTAAGAAAAAAATACTAGCCAAGTCCACACAATTCTTGACACAGAATTCATATAATTGCCCCTTTTCTTTCGAGTTCACATCAACGATTTATTTTGTGTTGTTTTGTTCTGCTTTGGTTTTTAAATAAACTAGAGTTTATTCAAATTTCACCAGTTCTCCCATTGCTGTTCTTTTATTATTCTAGGACCTAAATCAATATCAAGCATGTGTTGTTTCTCTTCATTTTCTCCCAACCTATTACAATATTATATTATTTAATTACAATTAATTGAGGTTCATTTTATTCTGAAAACTTGTTTTTAGAGTTACTATGACCAAGAAAATGTCCTAAAATAAAGAGCCAGAGTGACCTAAAGATAGAAAAGAGACCTTCATTAAATCAAGCACTGACTATGATAACCTGGGTAGGTCAGTTGTGTTTAAGACCTGTGCGTAAGAACGTCAATCAACAGTTATTTGAAAGCTGGAAATGCACAAGGTACCAGGAAGACATGAGAGCTACTCTGCTTTGGAGAAGTCATGGAGGAATTGTTTTGGAAGTAAGGGACTTGAGTTTGTTCAGTCTTCAGACAGTATAAATTTTGTACTAATAGGGTATGCAAAGGTTATTGGAAGTCACGACATTTTCTTTCTACATGAACCTTTTTCTTAATTGGGAGCATAAAAGTTGTTCAGTTGTTAGTGACTATAAATCAGACTCTGGATCCTGGAGAACATTTCAGGAAAAAGCAGTAGAGAAAGAAGATCCTCAGTAGACCAGGGAAGCGCTCTTGCTCTTGGGAGCCCTGGGTTAGCACATTAAGTTCAGGACTTCATCAGTGATTTCTTAATATTCTGTGTGGACTAGGCATCAAACCCAGGACCTCAGGCATAGCGAGCACATTCCTGTTCCTGTGGAGATCATAATGCTCTGAGCTTTAGACTGAATCAGTTTCTTAATCACCATTCCAGGCACTATAGACTATTTATGAACTAGATCATCTTCATGACTCTTAAATCTCTCCTCCTTCTAGTTCCTATTCTGTCCTTGAACACTGCTATATCCAGTCTCGTCCCTGTAGTTATCCTGATAACCTTTAGTGATAGCTCTGCTGATTTAACTTACTTCAGCCTCCACTGTTTTGTTTTGTTTTTCCAGTGTAAGTCCAAATATATTTTTGCTCTATCCTAATTCCCTTACATATGACAAAGAGTGAAAAAAGCAAAATAGAAATCAAGAAGAGAGGGAGAATGCCACCAGGAAACTGAATAGTCCCCATTAGTCCTTGATTAATCATTGTTACAACTACCAGTTCAAAGATGATTATGTAAGTAATCCTTTTAAAGCACCAGCTAAGAAGTTGACATTGAATTAATTATTTCTGTTCTGTATCTAATCACTATAAAAGCCTGGTTGTATAAGTTTCCTCATTTATAAAGGGAACTGCAACTCCCCTCACCATCAAATATGGATCTGAAATTGAGCTAGTCAGCATAAGCAGTGAGTTTATTTAACATTTTACTTGCTGAGTATTAGTTATATAACTGGTAACAAGCTCATTTTCAAATACTCTCTCCATTCCATATTGTTCAAAATATGACAATTCTTTTCCCCACATGCATTAACAATCTGAATACTGCTTCAGGTGTTTCAAAATCATGTGGCTATTCTCTGTCTAATAGTTAATAGGTCAGTATCCAAACTGACAGAACTGTTCACTAAACATCTACATAGCCACTGTGTGGATTCTGCCACTAAACATCTGCACAGCCACTGTGTGGGTTCTGCCATTAAACATCCGCACAGCCACTGTGTGGACTCTGACATTGAACATCGATCTGCACAGTCATCACATGAACTCTACCATTAACTTTACTGTGCTGCTTTGTTGCAGTCACCACTCTGGTTGCTGCTGTTTATCCACACATTTCAAAATAAAGGGGAGAATGAGTCCATTTCCCCCAAATGTGTCCCATGTGTCATTAGTTAGAATTCCGTGCTGCTCTAGCTTGTGGTAGGTATTAATACAGCGAGATGCGTGTGAGCTAAGTATTGACAAAGATTTACCTATGTAACTCTATTAAGCTCCCAGGAAGTCCCTCATTGTTCACCCTGACTTTTGCCCCACCACAGCAGAGACAGCTATGTTAAGATTGTTTCCCACTATAGATACAGTGGGGTGTCACATACGGGTTGATGTTTTGATTTGCAACTACTATTCAGGCGTGAAATGTAGAATGGCTATTGGACCCTGGCCATACATTCCAAGTACTTTGAGTTGAAAGAATTAGTTTTCGTAGTTTGTACTGGCAGCAGCCAGTTCAGATTATTTGAGTAGTGTAGACAGGCTTTTACAAAAACCGTAATTCTTTTTTTTTTTTTTTTTTTTTTTTAAACCTCAGGGAACCACCACAAGGAGCTCATTTTCTTGCCAAAAGTCTGGATGATGCCTTAAAACTTATTGAACAGCCAGAGTTAGCAAATAAAGTAGACATGGTTTGGATAGTCGGAGGCAGTTCTGTTTACCAGGTAAGTAGAATTATATGTAAATAGAAAGAAATACCCTTCCCTACTTCCCACCATGCACATAGGAAGCAGCACATTGTCCTTACTATAAACTACACAGGTGTCCAAGTGAATTATTTGACACTGTCATGCAAAATAAATACTAAGGTAAATTATAAGATTTACCCTATAATTTATAAGATAAGATTTATAATTTATAGCAGTCATACTTATAAGTAGAAAATATTTATATGTTAATGTATAAAATTTTGTATTACATGATGATCTTGTACCATATTTCATGTGCTTTAGGCAGATTCGCCCACCCACTCCCATCAACTTCAATGCCTTATTTTTAAGTCTATTTTTAAACTGGCAAATAGACAATCTGAAACTTGTCTTTGTGGAGTGGCTAAATTGAGATATATCACCTTGCTTATTTTTTGTGATGGGAACACTTAAAATCAACTCCCAGCAATTTGAAAAGCACAGTAAGACATTGTTCTTCACCACAGTCGCCATGCAGTGCAGGAGAGCCCCAGACCTTATTCTTCCTGTGTAACTGGAGTCTTGTGTTCTTTGGCCAAGCTCTTCCCACATAGTCATTTTCAATTCAAAATGCTAGTTGTTTTCAGTTTAAGAATCAATCTGATTTCTTGAGCATAGTGCTTATCTTATATGGTGTGGCTTTCAGCTCCCAGGATATGCCCTGGGTGTGCTGCTGTGCTTTAGCTTCCAGGATAAATGCCATGCTGAGAAGAGCATGGGCTCTGTCAGCACAGGCAGACAGATGGGAACTTTACCTGAGGACATCAGGGGATGGCATGGCTTCATATCATAGTGGAAAATAATAGGCAAAACAGAAAATACTCTTTTCCTGATATCATTTGGTACCAAGTGACTTCCGGTTTGCTTGTTTGTTTGGCTATTCTTTGAAAAGGTTAACATGTGGAAGTAAAATCAGTCCCACCCCTTTGGGGTCTATATTAACATGTATGCACAGAAATGATTCGAAGAAGGAGGATTACAGATTCCTAAGCTGACTATAGCTGGCCTGTGCCTCACAGCCCTGTAACATTGTCTCTTATCAAGGTACACTCTGTAGACTATGTGCTAAATGCACTTATGTAATTGGCTCTACAGTGAGAAAGTGGAGGCCTACAGGTTGCATTGCTTTCAGCCTGTCCTCCCATACCAGCTCAGAAGTGGAGTATACCAGTGCTCACAGCACAGCCGCTTTTACTGTAAGGAAGAACCCTGTGGCCGTCTACGCCAAAATGTTCACTATGTGTCTCTCTACGGAAGACTCATCCTGCTTTGATGTAGAGGTGCAGACGTAGCTGCAGATAGTCTTTGTCAACCTCTCTGATTTGGGTTACAGTGGAAACTAGTAGAATATTTATTTGATTGCAGCAGTGATAATAAATGATTTAACATAAGCTAAAATACTGAAAAGAAAAAGTGTTCTATGCTTGTATTTGGAAGTTAATAACTTGAAATCTTATATATGCATGTATTTTTTTCTTCCTATATATGTTTGAGGATCGATAGTTATCTGCTCTTAAGAATCATCCTTTCCATTAAAAATATAAGCTATTTCTTCCAAGGCCATTTTATCTATGACTATCAAATTCACATCATAGACTGGTTTGAAAAGTCATTAACCAGAACAAACTGAGCACCATCATTGACAACAAAAGGCAAGATGAAATGGGGGCAGTTTAGGTAATGACGGAGTAGGAAAAGTTTACCAATGGTGCTGGAGATGTGGCTCTGCAGTTAAGAGCTCTTGCTTACACAGTCGTGAGGAACAGGATTCATATCCCAGTCAGTACCCATAGAACAAGCAGAGCGTCTGAGTGATTCCATAACCTCTCCCAGCACAGGCACACACAGGCACATTTACCGACACAGACACACAAATACGTAAGTAAATAAATAATTTTAAAGAAATGGTATACTGAGTGTTCCCATGGTGTTTTCAACAGTGACAATCTCACAAAAGTACTTTGTTACTCAGGTGTACGGATGCAAACTTCTCTTTGGAATAGCAGCTAGGTAATAAGGAGTAAACCCTTGTAAGAGCAACTGAGGGAAAACAGTGTGACGGAATGCTTAAACTTTAAAAATGTACACATAATAAACTAGAGGCCAGACTATATTTTCACAGTTACTACTTGTGGCTAGTGTTATTGTCAGTGTAACTGAGGCTTCCCAGTAGAGGGTTTATATAGTAAGTTTTAGGGGACTGGAGAGATGGCTCATGGTTAAAAGCACTGACTACTTTTCAGAGGACTTGAGCTTGGATCCCAGCATCCACATCAGGTGTCTCACAATCACCTCCAACTCTAGCTCCTCTGGCTTCCACAAATATCAGTACTCACATACACATACCCACACAAAAAAAAACATATAACATATAGGCATCATTTTTAAAGCAAATCTTTTTTTCAAAATATTTTATACATAGTAAGACTGAACAACTGTAAGCATGCATTTAGTGCCTAGCACAAACTTAACGAAGACAAGAATCTTCTAGTCTCTCTGCCTTTCAACACAGTTTAAGGAGAGTGATGCCTTGTGTTTTGTTTTAAAGGAAGCCATGAATCAACCAGGCCACCTCAGACTCTTTGTGACAAGGATCATGCAGGAATTTGAAAGTGACACATTCTTCCCAGAAATTGATTTGGGGAAATATAAACTTCTCCCAGAGTAAGTATACCATTATTAATTAGTGAGAAGCACTTTAAAGACTAATTACAGAAAGAAAGGGGAAGCAAGAACAAAGTACAATGATATATATATATGAAAATTAACATGTCTCCGCAAAAGCCATAACTTAAATAAAATAAATTAGTAATAAAAAGAGGAAAAAGAATTACAGAGAAGAGTAACTTTTTAGATTTGATTTGAAGTAGCAATGTGTTATGTAAAAAGATCCTTTTTTTTTATTTGATATTTTCGTTATTTACATGTAAATTTCTCCTTTCCCAGTTTCCCCTCCAAAAAACAAACAAACAAAAACAACAAGAACAAACCCCTGTTGCCTCCCCCTTCCCCATGCCTGCCACCCCACCATCTCCCACTTATTGGCCCAGGCATTCCCCTACACTGGGGCACAAAACCTTCACAAGGCCGAGGTCCTCTTTTCTTATTGATGATCGAATTTGCAATCCTCTACTATACACATGCTGCCAGAACATTCAGTCCCACCACATATAGTCCTTGGTTGGTGGTTGGGTCGCTGGGAGCTCTGAGGGTACTAGTTAGTTCATATTGTTGTTCGTCCTAAGGTGCTGCAAGCCCTTCAGTTCCATAGGTCCTTTCTTTAACTCCTTCATTGGGGACCATGTACTCAGTTCAATGAATGGCTGTGAGCCTCTACATCTGTATTATTCAGGTATTGTCAGAGTCTCTCAGGAGATAGCTATATTTAGGCTGGCTTGTCCTTCCTTCACTCTCTGCTCCATAGTTAATCTCTGCCACTCCTTCCGTGAGTATTTGGTTTCCCTTTTTGAGAAGGAATGAAATGTCCACCTTTTGGTCTTCCTTCTTCTTAAGTTTCTTGTGGTTTGTGGGTTGTTCTTCCTGTATTCCAAACTTCTGGGCTAATAACCACTTATCAGAGAATGCATAACATGTGTGTTCTTTTGTGATTGGGTTACCTCACTCAGGATGATACTCTCCAGATCCATCCATTTCCCTAAGAATTTCATAAATTCATTGTTTTTAATAGCCCTCTATCACATATAGGGTTGGTAAAGATCTTTTCCCAATTTGTTGGTTGCCGTTTTGTCCTATTGACAGTATCTTTTGCCTTACAGAAGCTTTGCAACTTTATGAGGTCCCATTTGTCAATTCTTGATCTTAGAGCAGAAGCTATTGGCGTTCTCTTCAGGAAATTTTCCCCTGTGCCTATTTGCTCCATTGTGTAGATGTACCACAGTTTCTGTATCCATTCCTCTGTTGAGGGACATTTGGGTTGTTTCCAGTTTCTGGCTATGATAAATAAGGCTGCTATGAACATGGTGGAGCATGTGTCCTTATTACATGTTGGACCATCTTCTGGGTATATGCCCAGGAGTGGTATAGCTGGGTCCTCTGGTAGAACTATGTCCAATTTCCGGAGGAACCGCCACACTGATTTCCAGAGTGGTTGTACCAGTTTGCAATCCCACCAGCAGTGAAGTAGTGTTCCTCTTTCTCCACAACCTCTCCAGCATCTGCTATCACCTGAGTCTTTTATCCTAGCCAATCTGACAGGTGTGAAGTGGAATCTCAGAGTTGTTTTGATTTGCATTTTCCTGATGACTAAGAATATTGAACATTTCCTTAGGTGCTTCTCAGCCATTTGGTGTTCGTCGGTAGAGAATTCTTTGTTTAGCTCTGTACCCCATTTTTTAATAGGGTTATTTAGTTCTCTGGAGACTAACTTCTTGAGTTCTTTGTATACATTGGATATTAGCCCTCTATCACATATAGGGTTGGTAAAGATCTTTTCCCAATTTGTTGGTTGCCGTTTTGTCCTGTTGACAGTATCTTTTGCCTTACAGAAGCT
>JADRCD010154611.1:0-15347 GCA_019843815.1 Montemys delectorum | reverse complement strand
CGGTCACTTTAAATAATTCTGAGACTATAATTATAGCCATATTGCATTCACATTTTGCATTTCATTGTTATGTCTTATGAATGATTGTCCAGTACCCAGAACCTCCCTAGGGAATAAGGGGAAAAAAAACTGGTTCTTGGTGTGAATATTTTGATCTCTCTTTATTCATTGTTTCACTTGTAATACTTAAATTGAATAGAGGACATCCAGAGAAGAATGAAGCAGAGGAAAATGTTGATCTCAGGTGGGAAGTCGGGGAGAAAAGTAGAGTGGATTGGCAAATGCTTAAGTGCCAGGAACAACATCTTAGTGCAAGCTCTACTGCAAATGCTTTACAAACAGCGCTGGAGCTCCCAAGTGAAGGGATATACTAATTGTCCAATTCATGGGTTATTCATTTATAATTCCTAAAAGAATATTGTTGCTGCAAAATCATTTAAAATTTAAAGAGGCACCAATATACCAATAACGCTTCAAAAGAGGTATTAATAGCAAGTTACTGCAGCCAATTTGGATCATTTCCAACAATGTGATTTTTTTTTCTTGTATCACAAAGAGAATTTTATGAGACTGGTGGGCACATAGTTTTGCCCAGCATTCTAGTCCTCTTCCTGTCTTTCTTGTTCCCACACGTTAAATCGGCAGTGCATGACTTACGGTTTGACTTGCTTATTTTGCCAAGTAGCCAGAACTTGATTGTATTCATAAGTGACCTTTCTCCTCCCTCTCAGATGCTGATTTGAGCAACATTCAGATCACTTTTATTTCATTATGAAGGATAAAAACTTGGTGGCCTCAGGAGTGGGAGAACTTAGTGACTGTTTCAGTGAAGCATTTACCAAGTCAGTATTCAAAGACATCTGAAATGCTTGGCACCATCGAACAATAAATGGCATTGCTTTAATAAATTGAGAAAGAGAAACATTGTCCCATTGTGCCTAGCAACTGCTACATATTATGTTCTCTACTGGAATGTAACAATGAGATATTTGTTTCTTTTAGTATTGTTTCTTGAAAAACAGACCTTCACTAGGAATATAAGAGTAAATTGAAATATATGTGCACATAAAAAAATTAACAAATGATATATTTTACACCCAATCATCTAGCTAAGCCACAAAAATTCATGTCTCATAATAACCATTTTTTGTCTGAAATGAGTATATAAAACAAAACCAATATAAGAGAAAAAACTGTGGCAAAGGAAAAAGAGCAGTGAATAACTAAGCATTTAAACTTTAGATTCAAAAGAAACTCTGCTGTGAACCAAGTCTTTTATAGGTCTAGACTTTTAAATGTAAAAAGGGAATACTATTTAGGAGCAATGTGAGTATTAAATAATGTATGACTTTTGAAAATTTAGTGAAGAACTCACAACTTATGAGTACTTTATTGTACTGGCTGGTTTTGTGTGTCAACTTGACACAGGCTGGAGTTATCACAGAGAAGGGAGTTTCAGTTGGGGAAGTGCCTCCATGAGACCCAGCTGTAGGGCATTTTCTCAATTAGTGATCAAGGGGGTAGGGCCCCTTGTGGGTGGTGCCATCCCTGGGCTGGAAGTCTTGGGTTCTATAAGAGAGCAGGCTGAGCAAGCCAGGGAAGGCAAGCCAGTAAGGAACATCCCTCCATGGCCTCTGCATCAGCTCCTGCTTTCTGACCTGCTTGAGTTCCAGTCCTGACTTCTATGATAAACAGCAATGTGGAAGTAAGCCAAATAAACCCTTTCCTCCCCATCTTGCTTCATGGTCATGATGTTTGTGCAGGAATAGAAACCCTGACTAAGACATTTATAAATATCGGCTTTCTAGCGGAGAGATGTGACAATTGTTAAGAGCACTTGCTACTCTTACAGATCTGTCTTCAATTACCAGTACCCAGGTAGCAGCTCACAACCATCTGTAACTTTAGTTCCAGGGAATTAAATGACCTAGTCTGATCTCTGTGGACAGCAGGATGCATGAAACATATATGCACTTATGCAAGCAAAATCTCATACACATAAAATAAAAATAAAATCATTAAAAATTAGCTTTAGCAGATTTAAAAATCTACTCTTACCAGAATCATATATTTATTTAGTTTTAGCCTTTTCATGTGCTGTATTAGGCATCATTTTAAAGATAATAATCCAAAGTACCACTGAAATAATCACTGAACATCAGTCTTTGTTTGATCTACATTTTAGAGTTACTTTGGAGTGAATTACTAAATGTTCTTGTTTGTGTAGAGCCTTTTCATGATCTGGAATGTCAGAAATATACCATTGATATGCTTAATTCACACTACTTGAAAAAATAAAATTAAAGCTCATGCAGACAATATTTTATTTGCAACCTTACTATGTATATATAAAGTAGCATGAGTGTATAAGTGTGTGTGTGTGTGTGTGTGTGTGTGTGTTTATATCCATCTATCTGTTTATACACATATGTGTGCCTGTGGGATGAAGTTAAGTAAGGTAGATATATATGGAGTGATAGTCCCTGTTAGTATTTGATGTGTTGCTACAATCCTCTACATGTCTGGCAATTGGCAATGACTTAACAGCCTAATATACTTAATGACTTCCCATTATTTTTAGTTGACCCTATGGCAATAACTCATGTTCTTCCTGTCTGATTCCTGTTTCCCATGAAGTAAACAACACATAAGCAGGCACAGAAGTAATAAAACTGCTTTATGCTGCCTTTTCCATCACATGAATGGTGAATCAATGGAAATATTTATAAATCTCATTCTATAGGCATTTGTGAATATGGATTCCAAAATATGAAGCAAAAGGGAGTTTCCATTAGGATTTTTGTCACTGAACTCTATTCTATTAAATTTACTAAAATGTTATACTCCCAGGCCAGATTGGGAAGCTGTAGGCCCCATAGGGAAATGTGCATGCAGCTTTCCTAGCCTTTGTTAATGTATTAATATATTTTCATGGGTTTTGTTTATTATGTAGCTTCCTTATTCAGAAAGACTCCAAAAAGAATGGGTGAATAGTAAAGTTAGAGCAACTTTCACTTTGATCCTTTAACAAGGATGAAGCTATTTAGATGTCTTCTGAAATAGGATGCAAATTAAAGCTGAGCCTTGTAATAAATACAAGCTGACATTTGCAGAAATATCAAAAATACACACATAAAACTAGGTAATCAGTGGCTGAAAATTACTCTAAGTCGTGTTAAATGGGGAAACATGTAGGAAATAAAAATGACCAAGCCACAGCTGGAACACTAAATCATGTCTATCCCATCTCTAGATTTTTCTGTTGGAATTTATGTTGTGACCATTACACACTTTTCAACGTCAAACTCAAGTCCTAGGCAATATATGCTTAAAATCCTAAATCATTTCTGTGTGATCCAAAATCTACTTAGTTTTTACAAATGCCTAAGTCAATATAGATATTACAGTTATTTCATGAATCTTTTCTAAAAAGGTATTTATTAATTTATTCATTGTTTATCATAATCACAGAAAGAGAGGAGGCATCAAGATACTATGAAAGACATTTGCTTATCCTAGGATTGATTATGTTTCTTGTTTAAAAAATACTTTAGAAGGTCTAATATTTTTAAAATCTAGCTTATTTACAAGTAGTAGAGAGAAAAATTTGAATTGCAAATCAATATATCTACTTTAATTTAATAATAATAAATATTCATCTGATTGCTTGTATTTAGAAACATCAATTTATAATAATGTTACGTATGTGATGGCTCATGCATTTCAGCATGAAATATTTTATGTTTCCCCTCAGACTTTTAGCATGTCATCAGAGAAAGACTACACATACACACATGCACACACACATCCTTTAACAAAAACAAAACAAAAACAACCAACCAAACAAAAATCCTAAAAATATGATGTAAGAGATGTCTCAGTGGCTCAGAGCACTCATGCTTTTAAGAGGACCCAGGTTCATTTCCCAGATGTTGGCTTAGAATTATTTGTAACGCCATCTTTTGCTGATCTGATTGATCTGACACTCTCCATTGATATGGCAAGCACATGCTATAGAGACACACATTAAGATGAACACGCACATATAAAATATAAATAAATAAAATCTCAAAAAGTTAGTAAGTGAGTCTACAGA
Source organism: Montemys delectorum (assembly GCA_019843815.1). Taxonomy (NCBI): domain Eukaryota; kingdom Metazoa; phylum Chordata; class Mammalia; order Rodentia; family Muridae; genus Montemys; species Montemys delectorum. Next base: position 11,251 of record JADRCD010154611.1, on the reverse strand, counting down.
CCTGTTTCTTAGCCTACCTAGCACTGCCCTACCCTATGGACTTCATGATACAAAAACTGCCTCAACTCTCCTATCTCTATTCTTTAGAAATAGTTGTGTGTGTGTGTGTGTGTGTGTGTGTGTGTGTCCTTTCATACTTTATCAATTCGTATAAAAATGTAAAGATGTTTGATATGTGGCATGAGAATTTGTATAAATCTTCTCGTCATCAAAGTCTCCAAGTTGCTAATGTATTGTCTCCTTCAAAGAATATGTTTTATAAACCTCACATGACCAGCCAGATCTTTTTGAAATGTCTCCATTTATTATCATAAGACTTGGTAAGATTGACTCACCTCCAGCCAACAATATAGCTCACCACTTAGTTATTTCAGCACTCACGGCCTTTGCTTATCGCAGCCATAAGCTTTTCCTGGCAGGCAAGATTTTTCTCAGATTGGCAACATGCTGAAATGATAAAAGAAAGCAACTTATAGGTTTTTTTTTTTAACTTATAGGGTTTATGTAGTGAAAAAATGCTCAAGGTCACTTGAGGATGGAGACTCATAGCTCATTTCTCTTTTCTCCATGGGTAACAGAAGACAGAACTTAATAAAAGCTACTATGCCTTCATTAAATTAAACAAGTGTAAAGTGTGAGTTAATAATTAAAATTATTTTGATAGGTGAAAACAATATTCTAATTTTAGAATTCTAGAGAAAACCTGATTGGTAAGGGATGTGAGTTTTTGAGGTGAACATAAAGTCACAATTAATCAATAGAGATGTCATGATGAATTTGACAACTGCCAAAATAAATAAATAGTACCATTCTTGAGGTGATAAAAAATTCTGGTTTAAATATTAAAACTGGAATAATTAACAAATTATGTCCTATTCAGTCTCAGATGACTGCTTGTTTATGCAAAATATTAGCTCTGTCAGTCTAAAAGATGGAATAATTCTCCTATTCCTTTACTTGGGGAGGGAGATTAGAAGATATATGCTAAATACTTGAGCATGTGCCACTTTCTTTATGACAGTTCATTTTAAAATGGCAGATGTGGCATTGGCCTTAAGTAAAACACGTTTATTTATAAAATTAAGTAACAATCCATAGAACCTTTCTGAATTAGAGGAAAACAGGATATTTCAACATAAAAATGAAGGGAAGTAGAGAAAGGAACTAAACTTGGCAGCATTCTCTGAACTCAAGCTGAAAACCATGTTTCAGCAAAGGAAACACAGAATCCTAACCCAGTGCCATGGCAAGGAAGAGCCATTCCACATGCCAGACAAACCATGCAAGAGGATGCCTGGTCCAAACTAGGATTGGGAGTATATTTGTATTTTCCCTACTTTTTAAGAGAAGACTAGCAGAATTTTTCTTGTAAATTTAGGGATGCATAATCACATGTTGTTTTACATAAACATGTATTCTGATTTACATAAATTTGCATAACATTTTCCCCAAAATTCTAGCTCTGAATATGTAAAACAAATTAATCTGTGTTCTCTAATATAATTGTGCTTAAATATGAAATCTAGGCATCATGCTAGAGGTGCCTTAGCAGAGACAATCTCTAATTCCCTTAAAGCCCTTTAATAAAAAAGATAGTTTTGTCAGGTTAGTCAAAAACCTCAAATTTTTTCTTTGTAGAAATTAATTAGAAGCACTTTTTAAAACTACTGATAAAATGATCTCAATTTAAGATAAACAAATAGAATATTTGACAAAACCAAAATGAGAGAACTTATTTGTCTAGAACATCATAGATCAGCTTAAGTGAAGTTTGTTTGCATTTGAGTGGAGGCTTGAGTTAGAAGGAAGAATTTGTCAATCTGCAGTTTACCCCAAAGTGTAGAGATTGTTGTTTTTATAGTGCACAAGCAGTGGTATTAGACTTGCTTTCTGATTCTGATTGATTGGTCTTCTGGCCTTACAAATGCAAACACAAGGGGAAGATGATTAGCATTCTTCATAAATAAACCAGCACTTGGCAAATAATGATTTCTGTGTTGTAAGGTAGTCTATGTACTGAAGCTTGTTTTCTAAGTATTTTCTTAAAGAGTATTTCCATACATGAATATGAAAAGCACCATGAAGGCTTCCATAAAACCCTTTTGCACAGGTGTGGGATTTCTAGCTACTTAAGTTTGCTCCGTATCTGGCAACACTTAGTATTTTAATATGCAAAAGAAATGCACTGCATAAAAATGCCACTGAGATAATGATGAAACTAGAGATTTCATATTGTCCAAAAAGGAGCATAAAGTCATCCCATTAACACAGAATTTAGACTATGCCTATCACCTACTCAGGAACCTCTGGTAGATTCCTAACACCTTCAGAAAACATAGTAAATTTGCAAGGACCCATAAAGTTTATACTGGCTTCTTGCTTTGTCTATGATCTCCTTGAACTCTTCCTCTTATTTATGCCATGTCTCTGACACAAATTGAACAGGTTAAAAAGGTATACACCTGGGTCTTTGTTCTGGTATTCAGAACTACGATCAAGAATCGAACAGGTAACCTTAAACACATAAAGTTCTCATTCTGCAGGACCATAAGCATACCTTAAACGATTTTTAGAAATTATAATCGGGGACTGTGGAGATGGTTCAGTGGGTAAGAGTACAGACTGCTCTTCCAAAAGTCCTGAGTTCGAATCCCAGCAACCACATGGTGGCTCACAACCATCCGTAATGAGATCTGATGCCCTATTCTGGTGCATCAGCTACCAGTCAGCTACAGTTACTCATGTATAATAATAAATCTTAAAAAAAAGAAATTAAAATCATTACACATAAAATATACATTTATATCAGAATGAAATTGCAAGGATTATTATTTTTTAAAAAATGATGTTTTCATCTTAGAATATTTATATGTATGAAGTTTCTGTTAGTATGAAAATTAATTGCTGATAATTTTATAAATTAACATTAGATGTTATTCTTTTTTAAGTCTATTATGCTGATTATTTTGACTTATAAGTTCAAATAAATATAAGCTCCTCAGAAATCCTTAACCATTTTAGGAAGACTCTGTTATTATAGTTTGAATTTTAAAATCCTCCCAAGGCTTGTGGGCTGAAAACTTGATCCTAAAGGTAGTAGCATTCAGAGCTGGAGCCTTTGAGGAGCCATTGAATCGATGGATCATTAAGACTTTGACTTTATCAATAGATCAAGTCAATCACAGTTCAATGGGCTATTGGGAGGCTGTGGAGACTTTAAAAAGAGGGACACTGTTGGACTGTAGTGCATCACTTAGGATATGACCCTGGATCATAGAGCTTATTCCAAGATCCCCAGCACCTCTGCCTCTTTGCTTCCTCACCTGTTCCTGACTTCCCTGAAGTCTGTCTCCTATTTTATGATGCTTAGCTTTTCTGTAGTCACAAAACAAAGAAACCAGTGAATCACAGCTCTAACACTGTGAGCCAAGGTAAGTTCTTTCTCCTTTAAGGTGTTTGTCTTAAGTAGTTTGTCACAGATGCAAGTTCATGAATAGCAAAATAATGTAAAAGGGATTAATTTAGACTTAGAACCATGGAGCTGTGTTGAGGAGCCCACCACAACAACCTGTGTACACACCACATGAAACTGTTTGCAATGCTTACACTGGAGAAAGGAGGTAGTGAATGAAGAAAGTTAATAATTTTCTCCATTTTCAACTGCTTTTGAAGTTCCAGAAGTGAGACTTCTGGCATACTGTGTTTAGGGAATTGGAAGGATCACATCTTGATAGGAGTGTGAAAAGGGAGTATAAGGTGGGAAGAAGAAACAAGTTTGTTGATAGAGCCTAGCATGTGAGAGAGACAGGGCAGATTAAGAAGTTTGTAATAAGAGGCAGTAACAAATGCATAAAAAACATCTGCCGTAGTCAAATCGGAGCAAAATTACTTTATCGTGTCCTAGAAGTCAAACCAACAGCAATCCTTCTCTAATGCAGAACAAAATCTACTGAAATATTAACAATTTAAGCAGATTTATGAATATACTCTCTCATGTAATCTGATAATGTTATTCTGTTCCTTCAAAATGGAAACTCTAAGATTGTAGGTATTTTTAGTGTAGTCAAGTGAAGAAAATTTATGAATGCATAACTGTAAACCCAAAAAGCAATTGCCAAGAGTTAGAAAAGGGGGGAAATCCTCTTCCAATGAAACCTTGTGATTCCCTGACACTCACTTCCAATTCTCTGAGCTTGGGAAGACATAGTCCCTACCAAGTTCTACTCTTCATCAGGGATTTCATACCTAACAGCTGCTATTTAGGTAGCCCCTTATGCTAAGAAATTCAAAGCCTCATTTTATCTCCTTTCCCTTCAGAAAAAAAATGCAATATCTTACAGCCAAGCTCCAGCTGTCAGATTCGCACACAATTTCTATTTCAATGGCTAGAATAATCCCTTGCTCCATTGCTTTCATTGAACAAGAATGTGCCAGCTTGAAAGAGAGAGAGAGAGAGAGAGAGAGAGAGAGAGAGAGAGAGAGAGAGGGAAATAAGGAAACCATTTGTCTAAACTTAAAAACTCAAATACTATGCATTCATAAAACAGTTTACAGACATGTGACGTCTTGTTATATGCATTTTATGTTTGAAGCATTGTTTTTCCTCTTTATAAGTATATATATTCTTATATATGTATAAATACACATACAGGGACATGAGATTCTACAGCCCCTTCTTTTTCAGCAAGCATTACATAAGTCAGAGAAGATATTCTAATGCCAGGAAGTTAGTCAATGTGCTTATATCTATGGCAACCATTCTTAAGTTAAATTTTATTTTTCAAATGAGAGAGAAAAATGTTTGCAAGTGCCCAGTCTTTCTTTCTGGTACTTCTTACTTAGTATTAATGGTGTTAAAGCCTCAAATTGGGAAGGTGCTTCAGAAGCACAGTGCTCCTAGTGATAATGAAAACAAGCAATCCTTGAAGACATCATCTGTAAATTGACACACAGATGCTAGCCCAGCTGGCCCTGCCCTGAACAGGAAGAAAGGACATGTGCAGAGAGAATGGAAGCTCTTCCAGAGTTTAACGTCTGATTCTGTGTGAAGGGATGAAGGACAAGTCTTGGAGGAATCTCGTAAGTGCTCTCTATGACCCTGTACTAAGTACAGTAAACAAGAATGTCCTTGTTGGAGTACAGGGATAAATAAGTGAAAGGGGAAAATGAACACTGCTCAATAAACACTGGAGTATTTAAATCATTTATCTACCAAACTTCTTTCATAAAATATTTTATTATTTATGTGTCTCGGAAAGCAGCATCCTCAGAGGCCAGAAGACGTCAGATCCTTTTAGGTTGGAGCTATAGGTGGTCACGAGTTGTCTCATGTAGGTGCTAAGAACTGAACTTGGGCCTGCTAAAAGATCAGTAAATGCTTTTACTTGCTAAGCCATCTCTTAAGGTCGTTTTTTCTTAGCAACATTCTTTCTTATGAGTATCAATTTCTCTGCAATTACATGTACCCTTGACATTATCTATCCTTTTCTAAAATAAGTCTCCTTTAAAATATATCTATAAAATATAAGCTTTTAAAATATTTATCTCTTGGAGATAGTTTTGTTGTACCAGCTGGTCTAGAACATGCTTTGTAGCCAAGGCTGACTTTAAACCCCTGATCTTCTGGTCTCAGCATCCTGATATAAGGATCTATGATATGCACCCCCTTTCCCCGTGAAAACTTTACTTCATTAAAGGCCAAATTCCATCTTTACTTTTAAAACTTAGAACTCAAAGCTAAATGGAAAACAGATAATGTTTTTACTTTAATGTACTTTGCCAATTCCAGAAAAAAAAAATCTTCAATTCCTCAAACAGATGGCAATGCCACCTTTAAAAAATATTAAGTATGTTAAAATAGATACAGACTGATAGTTCTGCCTTTGATAAATGCTGCTGTGGACAACCGAATGCCTCCCATTCTGTTTCAGTAATAAATCACGTTCCTGAGTTGAGTTAGTAATGAGAATTTTAATCATGTGGATTGAACACATCCTCCAGTTAATAAAATACATATAACCTCCTTTTTATCTTTAATAAAAGATTTTTGCAGTGCTCAAATGATTGGTATTACATTTTTAAAGAACCTGAGGTTGATGTTTTTCAATTTTCCTTTCCATTTTACTGGGCTTTTATAATTCAAAGGTAATATGCCCTGTAATTAATAATTCATAAGGTAATTTTAAGGCTTTTATTCAGAAACCTCTTTCCTATTGACTTTAGAATGTGTCATAAAAATGCACGTATTAATGTCTTGGCAATTCCCAGTCCTATATGGATGAGGTCATTGAATTTAAACAAGTCAGAATATGTGCTTCACAGCCCAGGAGATATCACATTTAACCTGAAGTCGAAGAAGAGACAAATATTGCTTTAAAAGGCTATTTATATCATTATATTCCTCTCAGCTGACAATTAACCACACACCTTTTTCTTGTTATTCAGATAATTGTCAAGATTTTTTTCAATGTTAAAATTATTTTGAGGCATAAATCAAAGGCAAACAGTGGTATTTGAAAGTAATTCTTTAGTTGATGCTCCAAAAGTGGCATTTAAGCATCTGGAAACTCTAAAAGATACATTCATAGATATTTGTACCTGAAGATAAAGCTTTTATTCTCATTAGTATTTTTCAGGCACACACACACACACACACACACACACACACACACACACCGGTATGCACAAACACATCTATGAGAAAAAAAGCACAAGAATGTAATCTCTCTACATATTTTTCACTTGCTGATTTCCTAAATACAGTTCTGGAAATTCCCTAGTCAGAAGATGTCATTTGGCCAAGTGTAAGTACATCTTTCATGCCACAGAGTCTACTCACCCAGTATTTTACAGTATTCTCATAAAACTGCCAGATAATATGATCATTTATGGCAAACAAAAACATAAGGACCTCAAAAATGAGGACTATATACTTGGCCAAATACCTGCCCTACATGTTTTCCAAATATTTGGTTGAGGTCTAATGAAAAGTATTAACCTAAAAGTGTTTCTAAGTGATTGAAAAGCAATCTAAAATATGCCAAGACATTAAAGAAGCAATGGGCTTTCATGTTTACAAAATAAATCATGCAGCAAATGAACGTTATGTAATTCTATCTCCCCCAGACTCTGGGAATAAGTGGTAGATTCACCCTGCATTCCTTAAGCAACTAGATATACTTCTTGATAAGATCTTTTTATTAAGCCATCCACACATTTGTTTGTTCAAGTGTAGTCATGCACCAAATTTCTCATAGGATCAAGAAAATTCCTGTGTCCTGGGAAGGTATTTAAGCACATCAAGGAAAACACACAAGTAAAAATGTGAATTCACAGGGTAACATGTTCTATTAGGAAGCATATGACAATATAAAATTACAAAGCAAAGAAGTGGGTTGGATGGGGAATGTCAAAAATTTGCATTCATCACCTGGATAGGACAAGAAATAAGAGACATTCTAGTTAGAGAGGAGTAGAAGAAAAGTCCCCAGAGTTGAGCCACCAAGACTGACTTGTGGACAGATTACAGAGGGCTTAAAGATTAGAGGAGTTCTCTAAAAGAAGTGCCAGAAAGATCACGGTGTATAACTTCACTCAACCATTCCATGAAACTTTGATTTTATTCTCTGTATAGTTTTGAGTAATTAGCAGAGTGTAATGAGAATATGTACTTTTCATGTTACAATTAACAATTGGAAACACATGAAAAGAAGAGTGTAGGGAGAGAATATTGAAACATAGGAAATGGTATAGGTGAACACACCAGATATCATAATGTAATATGTGAAACTCATTGTGACATATTGGATCATAGGATGGAAGACAACAGTGTAAGTTTATGGTTGACTTTGCATCCCATCTTTAGTAATAAAGTGATGCTGCTTATGAAAAGGGGAGTGAGGAAAGATATACCAACTTGAAATTAAAGGTAATGTCATTTATCATATATCATTTCAGGTCCCAAAATCAGTTACAGAATCTCGTGAAATAGTTTGAATATATAATCCAAGAATAGTAAAGAGATCTGAGTGAGAGAGGCAGACTCAACTCCTAAGAGAATGGTTAGTTCCTTACCAAGTTGAGGTCACCCATGTGACATTTGCTTATATTCACCTATACATTCAGAAATGCATATTTACTGACTTTTCACAAATGAACTGAGTTAAAAATCTTGAATTTGTAATGCAATAATTTTCCTTTCAAAAAATGTTCATGATCTCCCATTCTTTAGCTAAACTTTTATACAAAACTGTCTTACCTCTTATTCATTCTTAAATTCATATCACCTGAAGAGTTTTTGGCACACATATATATGTGTGTGTGTGTGTGTATGTATATATACATATGTATATATGATACATATATATATGTATGCTAAAGGAATGCATAAAATAAAATGCCTAACAAGTCTTTTAAAACCATTCCAAATGCCTTGTCTCCTATTCACTTATAAAATAGGTTATTTTATATTCAGGCAATATAATCTATAAACTATTTTTGTTCCATGCACTATACTCATTACAAAGCTAGGTATATTTTTATTTCCTAATGCTATATTTGAATTAATAAAGAAAATGTTGAGTACCCCTTATGTCCAGGTTTTTCCAAATTTACAAATATTTAAAATTTTGAATGGATAAATATTTGGACATGAAACATATCAAAATCACTAATAATTTCTGAAGACTATTATTTTCAATTGCATGGCATTCCTGTTTTATATATTTCTAGTCATGTTTTATCTCCTCTCTTCTACTTCAAAAGTAAAATTACCTGCAATATTCCTTGAAAGTTCAGTTGCTAACCTCATCACCTGAATCCACAGTCATAACTCCAGCTCTACTTGTTCCTTTCTTACAACACTGCTTTTTATCTGTTTCCTTTTCTCTTGCTGAATTTTTTTCTTCTTGTTTCAAATACCCACCAGCATTCCCTGCTGTTGAACTCAAATGGATTGTTAACAAGCAAAGAGATAAGAGACCTTGTTATCTGCTGGAGAAGAGTTTTGAAGAGGTCTGGGTTGTCTGGCTTCAGACTCCAGGTCATGTCAGACTAGCAAAAAAAGAAATTAGATCCTCCATTCCAGGTAGGGAGGTATTTTGTCTGAGAGTCAGAACCCTACTAAAGCCCAGGCACACTGGGGACACTCTGACCACTCTCAACCTCCCCACTTTATTTCTGGTGCCCACAAAGAGAACAGGAGGCATGCTTTTGAAAGATAACCTTCTTGCAGAGTAATTATACCCACAATCCTCCCTGACACTGGGTGACTCATTTCCCAGCTTTATGCTGGCCATGCTGTTTGACCCTGCTTATTGGGAAGGAGTCCTTAGGGGGCATCATCTCTCATTGAATCCAGCTACAGCCACAGAGACAGCTGTCCTCTCAGCCTCTGATCAGGACCTTCCAAAGGTCTAGGCAGAAACTCCTTGGGAGTGTATACAGTATCCGATGCCTGAGTGTGCTCTAATTTGTCATGGTACTGATTAAGTACATACATAACAGATGGTGTCTTGTTTTAGATGAAGATGAGTAGGTGAGAAATTGTCTGGCTACATAGAAAAATTTTAATTAAAAAAAAAAGAAAGGGAAAAATAATCTGCAGCTGGCATGTCATTTTTACCACATAAGCCCAAATTTTCTCATTCAGTTTTAAAAGCCATGAAGACAAAACTCAAACTCTCTCAAGTTGGGAAAAACCTAAGATTCACATTCTCCTGTCACATGTATAAGGAGTTAGCAAATTGTTCCAGTAGAGAGAAGTAGTCACATGTATTTTTTTCTTCTTTTCCTGAGAATGAATGGAGGAAGAAAAAGATTTTTGTGATGTTTTCCAGAATTTAGACCCTGCAATGCTCATGTGAACTTCACTTGGAAATATACAAAGTCCATACCAGAGTTAGAACTCAGAAGGAAGGACAGATGGGGTAGTTTAACAAACAGTATAGGTAGGTCTTTACCCACTGACATTTCAGCACCACTGTTATATAATATTAAAAACTCACACTATTGTCTAATTTTTGAATGACTATTGATATTAGGTTACTCATCAGTAATATTTTTTAAATATTTATCATTTTCTTATATACAAAAAGGAAACTGCTACATGGAGAGGCTATGAGATTTGAGCCATTTTATATAGTTACTGTGCAGAAGAATTAGGCTGATCCCATGAACCTAGTTCCAGAAAGCATGCTCACAACCAGAACTTAGACTACAGACTTTTCCTGTATGCTTCACAGCCATGGGATGTAGGCATGCATGCTTCCCTATCTCTTCCCCTCAAATTCATAGTGTATTCTTTCCATTCACTGCTTTACACTCTCTGATATATGATACATATTTAGTTAGTTTAAGGTTTCTTTCTCCTCTGTTTTTTTTTTTTTTTTTTTTAAATTAGGTATTTTCTTCATTCACATGTACACTTTCCCTCTCCCATTTTCCCCTCCAAAACAAACAAACAAACAAACAAACACAAGAACAAACCCCTTCTGCCTCCCCCCTCCCAATGCCTGTCCCCCCACCCTCTCCCACCCATTGGCTCTGGCATTCCCCCACACTGGGGCACAAAACCCTCACAAGGCCGAGGTCCCTCACTCCTATCGATGATCGAATTTGCAATCTTCCACCACATACCTGCTGCCAGTACACTCAATCCCACCCTGTATAGTCCTTGATTGGTGGTTGGGTCCTTGGGAGCTCTGAGGGTACTAGTTAGTAATTGTTGTTCGTCCTAAGGGGCTGCAAACCCTTCAGCTCCATAGAACCTTTCTCTAACTCCTTCATTGGGGACCGTGTACTCAGTTCAATGAATGGCTGTGAGCATCTACATCTGTATTAGTCAGGTATTGTCAGAGTCTCTTAGGAGATAGCTGTATGCTTGTCCTTCCTTCAGTCTCTGCTCCATATTTAATCTCTGCCACTCCTTCTGTGGGTGTTTGATTCCCCTTTTTAAGAAGGAATGAAATGTCCACCTTTTAGTCTTCCTTCTTCTAAAGTTTCTTGTGGTTTGTGGGTCGTTCTTCCTGTATTCCAAACTTCTGGGCTAATAACCACTTATCAAAGAATGCATACCATGTGTGATCTTTTGTGATTGGGTTACCTCACTCAGGATGATACTCTCCAGATCCATCCATTTCCCTAAGAATTTTATAAATTCATTGTTTTTAATAGCTGAGTAGTACTCCATTGTGTAGATGTACCATACTTTCTGTATCCATTCCTCTGTTGAGGGACATCTGGGTTGTTTCCA
>JADRCD010154609.1:0-20720 GCA_019843815.1 Montemys delectorum | reverse complement strand
CACACACACACACACACACACACACACACACACACAAGTGGGGAGGGGGTGTTCTGCACACAGCATTTATCTAACTTGCGATGAAGCCTGCCAACAGGTGAAAATATTAACATCCACTTTTATCTCTTTACCCTGGCGCCGTACTGTTATTTCCTGGCTCCACTGGTTTATTTGAGAAGCAAAATATGCTTATTTATGTGTGAAGTTCCAAGGACCAGAATTCCAAGACAGGTGATGGCTACCAGTGTCTCTTAGGCTGGCTTTGGGCAGTTACCATTTACTTGGATGACAGACAAAAGACACAGCTTCCACCACCGGCTCTCCCTGGCCCACACACTAACTGACCCCGTGGTCCCTCCACACACAGTGAAACCCTATCCACCCCAGAATACTCTGATCCCAGGCTAGACCTCTGCATTGCACACTAAAAATGAAGTCCACAATGATGTGTGACCCTGCTGAGATGCCCAAGAGCTATATAAAACTCTTTTTCTGGGACAATCTCAACTACTGAGACAATTTACAAGAATTTTAAAAAGGTCCAAAGTAAATACATTGAAGTATAAGTTATAGCTGTCCCTGGGTATCTTTTTGTTCTTTTATCTGCCTTTATGTGACTCCCAAATTTTCATAACAAGAACATGGGACCAAAACAAAAGACAAAATCCAAACCCAGACATTGCCATTTTTAGAAAGCTCAGTGCGAGGCTCCCAAACAAGCCACACAGATGTCTCCTCCTTTCCAAAGCGTGTTTCCACTCAGAGCAGCTCATCAGAAGGGAACAGGAACCCGGGTCTCGCTCAGCACCTCTGATCTGATGGGACTGTTATGAGACTTAGTGTAGGAGTTCTGAAATCTTCCTGGGAGGCAGGGGCTGGTGGCCCATTTTATTGACAGAGGAGGTGTAACCTCAAGTCAGCCCAGGTCGAGGTTAGCACATGGGAAGAAGGCCTGCTCTGCATGGATCTGTCTAACCCCCACATGTGAGTCTGGAGCTTTCCCAATTCACTGAAGGGTGAATGATGGCCAAGGAACCGCATGGATCCAGCCTACCCTGCCATGGTAAGGTGCAGTGTGTGCCTCCAAAAACTCTCTAGCTGGGACCTCTGAGCATGGGCTCATTTAGAAGCCAGAGCTTCACAGTTTAGATGAGACTACCCCGGGCCAAGGGCCCTCGCCCAGTTACCATGGTCTTGGTAAGAGCAGAGGAATGAGCTGTGAATGCAGAAGAGGGCACTGGGGTGACGACCACCAGCTGGAGTCTGCAGGGCAGCTTAGAAGCTCTGTAATACTGAACGTCTCCTTCTGGGCCCTGGCAGGAAGGGACTTTGCCTGTGATTTGGATGTAGAGTCTGGGGGAAAAAATGGACTCCGTGACTATAAGCCTGACATTTGCCACAAAATACTGATGCCAAAGGCTGGGCTGGAACCGAGAGCAAAGCTAGAGGCCCACGTGGGTCAGAGAGGCTAGTGCACAGATACTGCAGGAAGAAGGCCGTGAGGCCTGAGGCCAGGGCCAGCCAGGACTCCGAGGTCTCTCCTACCTACTCCCTCCTGCCTGCCTTTCTGTATGTGATTCCTGATGAGTGTCCAGCCACTAAACTCCTGAGACTCTACCTCAAGGACTCTAAGCTTATGGCAGAGACACCTGTACATTCCCACTGCTAAGGACACAGAAAGATCCAGGGGGAGCCATTTACTACGGGCTGGTTCTGTCCGGAAAGTCTCATCCGAGTTGAAACTCTTCCCAATCATTCTCTACCTGGAGATTCACACCTAGTAAAGGGAAAGAGAGGAAATGGGGACCTTGAGTTGATCAACCAACGGCAAGAGAGCTGGTGGGAAGGCATCCTATGCACAGCAGGCAGTGAATGGAGCATTGTTTGAATAGGAGCAGATATCACCAGGTTACTGTAAGGGCTGGAGGGAGGACTAAACGCCTGGGACTCTACCTCAAGGACTCTAAGCCCACGGCAGAGACACCTGCACATCCCCACTGCTAAGGGCACAGAAAGATCCAGGGGGAGCCATTTACTATGGGCTGGTTCTGTCCGGAAATTCTCATCCAAGCTGAAACTCTCACCCCTCCATGAATGGAGCTGGGGTCTCTGGGAGACCCCATTGAGTGCTGCACCGTTCACAGGGGCTGAGCTCTGGGGCTGGACTAGGTGTTCATTAACTGATAAGTGTGTGGGGTGGGAGGGTTACATTGAAGTTTGAGTTTGGCATAGAAGATGGAAGTGCATCATTTGCAGATCATTACATTCAGGGCAAGAAATTGGACTCAGCTACTCAAAGCTGCCACAAGGGACTGGCTTAGGAAGGGGCAGAGCACAGTGCAGCTCCAGACCACTGCCTCCACAATGTTGGGAGTAAAGCATAACAGGGATGTGTGTGTCCCCAACCCACGGCCAAGGCACTGCCAAACTCCCTGCCAGGGGAGCCCGGTACAGGAGCAGTGTAGCCCTAGTGGTCCTAATGCCCCAGTGCCCCTAACCTGCAGGGTGTGGCCCTACTGTGCATGGGAGTAAGGGTTTCTGAAGAAGTTAGGCATGCCCAGCTGCCAGAGATGGCAAAGTGAATTAGGAAGGTCGCCTTGGACCATTCAGGAACCATAACGGGTAATGGGCACCAACAGGCACCTACAGGCTGGGTGGCTTGTTAATCACAGAGATAATTCTCCCGATTCCAAGGTCTCAGATATTGGCAGGCTTCCTTTCCACTTCTTGGTTCACAGATGGTCACAGATGTGACCTCGTGTGGAGGAAGAGATGGCCTTTCTCCCGTCTTCCTCTTATTGGGGCACCTATCCCGTGCCGAGGACTCCATACTGTGATTCATCACCTCCCAGAGACCCCAGCTCCATTCATGGAGGGGTGAGAGTTTCAACTTGGATGAGACTTTCCGGACAGAACTAGCCCATAGAAAATGGCTCCCCCTGGATCTTTCTGTGCCCTGAGCAGCGGCCCCTCATCTACTGGGAGCAACCATGTCCCTTTCCTCACAAGAGCACGGTTCTTGATGAAGCCCCTCTGAAGCACCTCACCTGACAAGATTGAGGGTAGGAAATGTGGTGTTTAATCCCAGGGGATCTGAACTGGGATAGAGCAGGTGTCCAGCCAGAAGACACTGGGGTCGGGCAAGCACACCAAAGCTCTGGGGGAACTAAACTATTTAAGGAAGTTTGAAGAGGGTCATTTGATCACCTGGACATACGCAGGTGGCCTGAGAAGGCTAGGGGAGGGGAAAGGTGGCAGTTAGAGGAGGACAGGGACAAGAGATGGGAGGACGCGGGGATGCACAATGGACGGTCTGTTATACCTCCATCAATGTCCTGAAGCAGGTAGTAGACTCAAGAAGGGCCAGCCTTCCATCCTCACTGTGGGGAGGCAGACAGAGCTCAGTGCTCTGTGGGATCCTGAAAGGCCATGGACGGCACAGGGGAAAGGCTGCTCCTGGAGGCACAAACCCTGGCCTGCTCCACACAGACCCACAAGGTGGCCTGGGGCGGGGGTGGGGCTCCCAGGTGTGAGACACATACACATGCAGCCAACAGTGTTCGCACACGTGAACCCAGCACACAACTGCACGTTTGTACTCAGATTTATGCTCACACACAGTCACATCTCTCCATCTGGAGACTCTCTGAGTTTGCATTTCTGGGACAACCATCCACAGGCCTCACAGCTCCTAAGCCACTGTGGCAGGCATCCGGCACCCTGCACCCGGCACTAGCAACCGGCACCCTGCACTGGCAACAGGCACAGCCCACGTACTCAGGAAAGAAAGAACCAAAAGAAGCAAAGGCTGTAGGGCAGGCTGTGTTCCCCCTGACCCAACAGACCTGGGCTGGAGCTGTGAGAACTAGAGATGAGACCACTCATCCCCTGGCTTGCTTCTGCTGTGACTCAGCCCAGATCCCTTCCCGGGAGGGAAGGGCTTAGGTAAGCACAGAGCTGGGAGGGAAAGATGACTTATTTTGAGAGTCACAGGTGGCAGGTGGCATGGAGTCCTGGGACACCTTCCTGCTGTGTGACCTCATCCGGCCTCACGGGCCCCTGGGGCTTATTGAACACAGCAGTCCCTTGCTCCTAGCCTGGTGTCTGGGCCCGGGCACAGACTCTTCCACTCCTTACTACAGCCTTCCTCCAGTGTAGATGGCATAAACAAGACTTTGACTCATGTGACATCCTGGTGGAGGACCCAGAAAGGAAAGCTCACCACTCATGGGGGGCCCTGTACTGCTGGTGTCACTGAAATCTGTCTGTCTGTCTGTCTGTCTGTCTGTCTGTCTGTTGCAGAGATCTGCCCCTGTTGTCTCTCACCACAACTAGTCATTGTGGGTGGTGTTGACCTGGATCTGCAGGGTGTGGCCATGCAACCTGGTGCCTGGCCCCTTCCTTCTTCCTCCTACCCTCATCCTTCCATCTGTCCCCAGGAAGTACAAAGTCGCCATCAGACACCTGCACAGCCGATAGGTGTCTTTTGTTTAATGTTGCTTCCAACACAGGAAAGTGAACTTCAGTTTTTTGTTTTGTTTTTTCCGAGACAGGGTTTCTCTGTACAGCCCTGGCTGTCCTGGAACTCACTCTGTAGACCAGGCTGGCCTCAAACTCAGAAATCTGCCTGCCTCTGCCTCCCAAGTGCTGGGATTAAAGGCGTGCACCACCACTGCCCAGTGAAATTCAGTTTTCATGGACAGAAAATGGTCTTTACAGACAGCTAGGTAGCTAGGGGAAAAAATGAAAGGTTTGTAAGCATCATTCATTCATTCATTCAATCATTCATTCATCCGTTCACAGCTGCTCCCCAGGCCCACATGGGGATGTGCCAGGATCCTTGCTGGGGTGCAGTAAGATGGTACAAGTGCCCGACATTCAACTCATACGTGATAGAGGAGACAATGGACAGACCAGGAAGAAAGACCAGATTAGGGCAGACTGGAGAAATCCTGTGAAGGGATGGAATGACAGACCGGAAGAGAAACTGGGGTGGGACTCCTTGGGACACACTGCCACACTTTCTCCTTGTCCCTCCTTGGAGTCATTTACACACTCAACAAATGCTCACAAAACCTTCCTCTACACTCAGTCCAGCATCCAGCACTGGGTTGCCACATTATTCCTTCAGTCACCTTCCCCTAGCTGTGTCCTGGGGCACACGTCCCTGTTTTTAACCCTTTTCTAGCTGTTATTAAAAGGCGGTGGGCCGCTCAGTGACACACATGGTCCTTGGGTCTTTCCAGACTCCCCAGGATGTGGGCATTTAGGTTCTTTCCTCTCCCCCCACCCCCCCCCCGTCGTAACTGCCTCTGCTGCGGACACCTTCAAGCTGAAGGCTCTCACTGTCCAGTCAGCCCTCGTTCCCAAATATGGGACTACCTCTCGGCTAGACCCCAGCACTGCCAGAGAGAGGCTTACCCTCACCAAAAACCCTGTGGTACTTACACACCTCAGGCTGCCCAGAGGTTGGGGATCAAATTAGTGAGCATGTGGCTGTCATTCCTATTCAGGAAAAGAAAGCCAGGCATGGTGATGGAACCCCAGCTCTGGAAAGGCTGAGGTTGCAAGTGGAGGCCTGTGTGTGTGTGTGTGTGTGTGTGTGTGTGTGTGTGTGTGTGTGTAGGGAAAGTGGGAGGGGGAGGGGAAGGGAGGGGGAGGAGAGAGGGAGGGGAGGGGGAGAGAGGATGGATAGAAGATAAAAGGAACTTGCGTTTCATTTAAAAGGCCGTGCTCCCTCCTAGGAAGCTGCAGGTGAACAGTGGGGTGCAGGTATATGTGTGGAGGGCAAAGGAGTTCATTGCTGAGCTCCACCGAGCAGGACAGCCTGCCCAGAGGAGGTAATCAGTGGCCTCCAAGGACCTATCTGTGCCCTGAAACTGTGAGAGTGGCCTTATTAGGAAAAAAGGGACTTCGCAGGACAACTGGTGACATCAGGGTGGGAGTACCAGTGGTTAGGGTAACCTCTACTCTCAGTGATAATGATCCTTAGAAAAAGGGACAGAAAGCCCACAGAAGGCCCAGACAACTAAGGCAGAGCCTGAGGGGCGCTAGAGACAGGGGAAGTCCCTTCTTGGGACACTCAGAAAGGAGTGTCCCTGAGACACCTTGATGGGGGCTGCGGCCTCCAAATGGGGAGAACTTGCTTCTACTGTTTTGTGTATGGGTAGAGGGGATGTAGGTGTGTGTGTAGGGGTGTAGGTATGTACATATGGGGTCCAGGAATGTGTGTTGAGTGTAGGTATGTGGAGTGAGGTGGGTGGGTGGTATATACGCATGGCAGGTGCCGGTATGTGGGACATACAGGTGGATGTGTGCAGGCTGTGTGTATAGGGGTGTGTGTGAACAGATGTGGGGAGACTGAGTATGTTGATGTGGGTATTAGTGTGTGTCCGTATAGATGTAGGGAGGGTTGGGTGTGTGGTGTCTGTAGTGTGCAGGTGTTTAAGTATGTGAGTTGGAGGAGGATTACAGTGTGGGGGTGTGCACAGGTGAACATGAGTGCCTATGCATGTATGTGAGGCCAGTGGTCAATCTCAGCTGTCCTTCCTCAGCTGCTGTCTACCTTGTTTCTACCACAGAATCTCACTGACCTCATGCACACCAAGCAAGCAAGCAAGGCCAGCCATCCCACAGCGGCAGGAGTCCCCAGCTCTGCTTCTCCAGCACGGGGGTTACACGGGTAAGCTCCATCCCTGTCTTCTGTATGTCCAAGGAATCGAACTCAGGACCTCACACTCCCGCATGAGCCATCCTCCTGGCCTGCCCCTCGGCTGCTTTACAAGCCTCAGTTTGTGGGACTTTGTCACAGAATCCTAACAGATTTCAGACAGACACGTGCTGGAGAGCTGTGGGGCAAGGAGCCAGGGAGGTCTGCTTATAAGACCTGCTCAAAGGCCTCCACTCCCCATCCCTGAGACCACCACATTCCTGCTCCATGACAAAACCCTGCGTTTTGGCCCCATGATCTCCTGGGGGAGCAACATCCATGTGGCCAGGGAGGCCTGAGCAGGATGGGGGAGCATGATAACAACCCAGAGAGTGTCTCGCAGAGCTGAGGCATTTCCTCCACTCCCTGCGTTATCTTACTGGAGTCCCTGACAGCCATGGGAAGTTGGCTGAAGGCCTCCAGTGCCCAAGGGGTCAAGAACAGACACAGCTCTGCAGCTCTGCAGGCCAGTGCTTGCCTCTTCTGCCAGTTGGGGTGTCCTGTCATAAGCCCTGCTTGGCTACCATGCGTGAGATGTGCCCTGTCACACATCTGGGAGTCCATAACATCTCATACGTAGACCTGAGCTGGCCTGGACAGAACTGAGAAGTTTCTGTCCATCTCCTGTCTGATGTCTTACCCCACCTCTAGTCATATAAGGGTCAGTGTTCTGCCCAGGTAGGACGCAGGCCAGGGTGGAGCCGTGTGTCGGCTGAGAGGACTGAAGTGAGGAACCCCTGGACAAGTGACTCCACCTCATCTGCCTCCATTTCTCCCTCTGTGAAATGGGATCATACTAGCCTCAGCACTGGAGGGATGAAATGAGAGGAATGTGTGGGTCAATTTGTGGGCCTTGGTGGGTGTGGAGTAGGAATCCAGCTCACCCAAGTCCCTTTAGGAGCGACACAGTCATTTTTCTCTCATGGTTGCTATCTGCCTCCAGCATACAGGGGTGGGCCAGGGACCTGATGACACATGCTCTTATAGGGATACGGGGGGGGGGGGGGGGTACACAGGCTCCACTCCCACAGATGCCCCAAATCATCCCAGCAGAGCTGACCGTGCTTCGGTTCCCACCAGTGATTACCCAGGATGGGCATCAGGTCAGGAGTGACACCTGGCCCAGCAGCAGCAGCATTTCCAGGAAGAAGGAAGGACACAGGATGATCAAGAAGGAATCTGCCTTCACTCCACTGTCAAGGAAAGGGCAGCCACTGAGCCTCGCTCACAATGCTCCGCTGCAGCCAGGAAGGACTTTGTGACCAAGAGAGAGCACAGGTCAAAGGAGCACGTTCCAAGTGACTCAGACTTCAGGATTTCAGACAGACCCAAGAGGAGTGGGATCTGTCTGTCTGTCTGTTTGTCAGGGGAGCAGCCAAGAAAAGGACAGAACCGCTGAGGGGATTTTGAACCAAAACAGAGAAGAGGAGCTCTGGCTGGACAGGCTGGGAGAGGGTTCATGCCGCAGCTCAGAGTCACAGAAAGTCACCAAACGTGAGAGAAAGGGCATTGGAAAGAACAGAGCAATGTCAGAAATGTGAGACTAGGTCAAAGGTCAGGGAAGGGAGGAGACTGACGGAAACCAACCTTTTAAAAGGAATTACAAGCCCTGAAGCCCAACAAAGCCAGCAGCGTAGCAAGGCAAGGGCTTCTGGGCAATGTCAGTGCATCTGAAAACCAAAGACAAAGTCACAAATGCTGTCAGAAGAGAACGGCAGTTTCAAAGGAGCCAAGCAGGACTGGCGGCAGCCACTTGCCTGGGGCAGCTAGGGGAGGCAGGGATAGAAGCATCGACAAGGGCAGAAAGGCCCAGAGACTCAGGATACTGATGCTGAGAGAAAACCTGCCCCAAGGGGTTGGTGCTGTCTTGGGCTCAGTTGGTAACTCGATTGCCTAGCATTCACAGGCCCCTGGGCTCCACCCTCAGCACCACAGAGACTAGGTCTGACTGGGCACATCTGTACTCTAAGCACCGGATATGGAGAGGCAGGAGGGTCAGAAGTTCATAGAAGGTTGGAGGCTAGCATGGGCTACACACCACCGTCATCAACACAAACAACAAATGGTATCTGTGCGCTGAGAAAGGGCCCCTTTAGGCAAACTCAAACTGACCCGAGAGAAAGGATGGAGTGTGCGGAGGGGAAGTTGGGAACAGCAGGCAGATGTGGGCATAGCAAGAGGATGTGCCTCCATGCTAGCCACAACAAGGAAATGACCAGCGGATGACAGAATTCCAAAATGAGGACACAAGGAAGCACACAGTAGGTGTTGAAAGGGACGTTTCCCTGCAGCTCCCACCACCTGGAAGTCTCAACTTGAGGCTGGCCTTAGGTTGCATAAGGGAAAGTGACCTCTTCACACCCTGAAGTCACCCCTAGAAAATTAGTAAAAGTCAACTCGGGAATATAAAAAAATATATTTTATTCTTATACAAGAACCAGATCAGAACTGCCTGTAACGCCAGTTCCTGGGCCTCTGGTGCCTTCTTCTGGCCTCTCTGGGCACTGCATGTACATGGTGCACATAAACTCACATAGGCGCACACACATACACAAATAAAAATGAATAAATCTTTTAAAATCAGAAAAAAATACAGTAGCAGGCTGAGTGGTGATGGTGCATGCCTTTAATCCCAGCACTTGGGAGGCAGAGACAGCCGGATTTCTGTGTTCGAGGCTAGCCTGGTCTATAGTAGAGTGAGTTCCAGGGCAGCCAGAGTTACACAGAAAAACCCTGTCTTGAAAAAGCCAAAAAAAAGCCGGGCGGTGGTGGCACACGCCTTTAATCCCAGCACTTGGGAGGCAGAGGCAGGCAGATTTCTGAGTTTGAGGCCAGCCTGGTCTACAGAGTGAGTTCCAGGACAGCCATGGATACATAGAGAAACCCTGTCTTGAAAAAAAAACAAAAAGAAAAAGAAAAAAAGAAAAAAGAAAGAAAGAAAGAAATACAGTAACTATAAATACAATAGATTTATGTTAAACATGTTAAATACAGATAGATGTGCTAATGAAAAGATCATTATAAACTAAATTTGAAGATGAAATATTCATCTGTATATTGTTTTTTGAGACAGTTCTGAATTATAAGGTTGAGAGTTTGAGAGAGAAAAACGATGAATGACACTGAGCATGGTGGCTCAGGAGGTTGATGCAGGAAGACTATGCATTTGAGCTAGCCTGGGCTACACAAGACTCTGCCTCAGAGAACAAGAGAAAATAAAACTAAGAAGAGGAATTCAAATCTCATTTAAATAACTATCAAAAGACAGTGGGACCCCACTGTGGTCATATTAGAGGAATCAAGTTTAGAACAAGGCTTCTTTCCAGAGAGATAAAGAGGAACAGTCCCTAATAACAAACTATAAAAATTTACTATAAAAATTTTACTACAAAAATTTATTATAAAAAATAAAGTGCTTTCTATGTTTGCATTTATTCATCAAAAGCCCAACAAAAGCAGGAGAGGTGAGAGCTTTCCTCATGGTGGGAACAGTAACGCTCCCCTTTGCAAAAACTTTACACACAGACCGCTGGTCTTGGGGAGCACCTGCCTTACATGATATCCCCATTGCTGCAAATGAGGTGAGCGAGGAGAGACGCCTTGCATGTCCTTGTCAAGAGGCAGTCCCCCGGGAGCTTCTGTGGGACCATGTCTCCCCTGAGCAGGGTGGGCAGGACTGGGCACTCTTCCTTCTGATTCTGTCTGTGTGCTTCCTGGGCTCCTCACTCTACACTATGGAGCTTCCTGAAGGGAGAAGACTCAGGGTGATGGGATCTGGTGGGGAGACCTCTGGAGAGAGCAGCACCCAGAGCTCACATTTTCGGTGAGTGTGCAGAGTAGCTCATGCTTGCTGCAGTGACCTGGAGACAGCAAGGCCAGCCTTGGGTTCTAAGGAGTCCTGTGGCTAGCAGCTGCTAAAGCAGGGTGGGTGGGGGAGGGGTAGGGAAGTTGTACAGGAGACAGAAGAGAAGGTGGGGATGGATGCACCTCAAAAGAGGGTGTCGCCAGCAGGTAGGAAGACCTGGGAGAGACAGCATGCTTAAGAGGGGCTTCAGAGAAGTCTCTGGGATGAGGAAGTGGCCCCAGAAGGCCAGCACTTTGGAGGAAGAGGAGGAGATGCATGGCCCAGTGATGGAAACAGGGTCACAACATGAAGGAATACACCCCTACAAACATCTGGAGAACCAGACTCTGTACATGAGGGGCTCTCAGAGGAATCCAACTGCAGAGTCTAGTTGATGTATCTGTGGCAGGGCTCAGGACAGAGCAGGAAGTCACTTGACACACAAGGAAACCTGAATGCACCCTATACGGTACCCAGGTCCTGTGCCGGGTGCCTACTCACCCACCCCAAGACACTGGCCTTGCAGAGTCAGAGCTCACTCAAATTATATGCTGTCACGACCCTGTCCTGTGTCCCTGGTCTTTATCTTCTGGTTTTCCTGGTCTGCAGGAGGAATAGAATGGGCAGCCAGTTAACAAGCACCAGCCAGGCAAGGCTACAGGATGCATTTAGGAATACATTTAAGGAATGTGGAAATAAGATCATTTACGGAAACATTTCAAACAAGCCAGAAAGACACATAGTTGCAGACCAAATGAGAAGACAGATGCCCCCCACCCCCACCCCCACCCCCACAACGTAGGGACTCCATTCTCCCCAAGTTCACTCATCTGGTTAAAGAGAGACAAACAAGATGCCCAGGACTCTTTCGTGGACTGCCAAATTGATGCGCAAGCCTGAAGGAAAGATAAACATGGAGGAATTCTAGAGGGATGCTGAATGCTGTGGGTGAGGGTTGGGAAGGAGGCATGAGGCAGAGAGCAAAGGGGTGGGAGCAGGAGGCCTGGTGCTCTGGTTTTGTTTTGTTTGGGGGTTTTGTTTCATTTTCTTGAGACAGAGTCTCACTATATAGCCAAAGCTGTCCTCCACCTCCTGAGCCTGGGACGACAGGCATGCACAGTCTGGCATCAGGTGAAGCAGACAGTGGAAGTGACCTTTCAACTCCAGCAGGATGAACTTTCTAACATATGGTGCTGGGCCAAACTGCCTGGCCACTTAGTAGAAGATGAAATGTGAGCCACGCCTCCTGCTGTACACAAAAACCAGCTCCAGATGGACTGGAGAGATCTCAGCAGAGCCTTAGCCCTGTGGACACTGGAAGAACGCTCCGGGAAACTGCAGAAGGTGCTCACGCCGTGTGAGACAGACAAACAGACTCAGAGATACAAAAATAGAACTTTCCAAAGTCCTAAAGAACACTGTAAGAAAATGCAGAGAGCAATTATAAATTGTAATATAAAGACTGCAATTAAAACAAAGTGTGGGGGCATGGCTCAGTGGTTAAGAGCACTGACTGCTCTTCCAGAGTACCTGAGAACTCACATGGCAGCTTAGAACAGTCTGATACTTCTGAGGGTACCAGATGTGCACACAATACAAAGACATATATGAAGGCAAAATACCCATACAAGTAAAACTTAAAATCAAATAAAACAATATAAGATAAAAGTCCATAAGA
Source organism: Montemys delectorum (assembly GCA_019843815.1). Lineage (NCBI taxonomy): Eukaryota > Metazoa > Chordata > Mammalia > Rodentia > Muridae > Montemys > Montemys delectorum. The sequence goes on along the minus strand of JADRCD010154609.1, from coordinate 8,489 downwards.
GGGCTCATGAGATGGCTCAATAGGCAGGGGTGCTTACTGCCAAGGGTGATGGCCTGAGTTCAGAACCCATGGTGGAAGGAGGGAACAGACTTCCTCAAGTTGTCCTCAGACTGTTGTGTGAATGCGCACAGATGTATAAAGCTATGTTTAGACCATGAAGTACTATGCAGCTGTGTAAAAGGATGAGGAAGCTCTCTACGAGCTCACACACATTTCCAGAAAGTACTGGACGTGAAATACATGAAAACGGCTATCTCTACTACAGCGGCTATCTCTACTACAGCGGCTATCTGAGAAGGGTGGGAAAAGAAACTGTTTCTTCCTTGTAAAGAGGCAGGAAGGATGACAGAGGCAGAAGGTGGTGTGGTGAAGACTGGAGTTTCCCCAGATGCACTCGTGCGCTCTCGCTCTCTCCCCCTCTCCCTCTCTCCCTCTCTCGAGCGCGTGCGCGTGTGTGCGTGCGTGCGTGCGTGCGTGCGTGCGTGCGTGCGTGCGTGTGTGTGTGTGTGTGTGTGTGTGTGTGTGTATGTGTGTGTGAAGCTTCACTAATGATTTGCATACTCAAGGAAACGGGCAGGAGAGGTTTCAAATGGATCACAGAGGGAGGCAGGACCCCTCTATCCTCCTGACAAGCCGCACGTGGGGAGGGGATGGAAGACAAAAGGAAATGTGGAGGGAACGCACTGAGCACGCTTAATGGGTTTGTTTTTCACCGCAGTGTGGGTCGGCAGCCCCAAAACTGTGTTCTGTTTATTCTAGGACAAAGCAAATAAGTAAATAGATCAGGCTAATGGAAGCCAGGCTTCTCACTGGGGGGAGGGAGCTTTGAGGATGGACAGAGGACACCGGAGAAACTGGGAATGTGGAGTGTGGTCGAGGTGTTGGTGGGAGCTTATGGCTCTCGATGTGTGTGTGCATCGTGTGCACTCTGTGTGTGTGCACACTACACTACAGGTGTGTCTTTTCTTGCTTCTGTCTTCTTCTGTTTCTTCTCTCCCTCCCTTCCCCCTCCTTCCATTTTTCCTCATTAGAGACCCAGAAAGACTCAAGTCCCTAGAGAGCCCCCATCCCTGGAAGTGTGCTTCTGGGAGTGTAGGCCCCGGGGAGGGAGTGTGCCCACTGAGAGAGCACCCCCCTGGGAGAGCACTCCCTGGGAGTGTGCCACCCCAGGAGGATGCCCCCCAGGAGTGTACCCCCTGGGAGTGTGCCTCCTGGGTGTGTGCCCCACAGGAGTGTGCCACCCTGGACTATATATACCCCCTCTTCTGGTGGCAATATGTACTTCAGCATATAATGCTAATCTTGCTTTCTAGGCAATCTTCACCATGATAAGAACACTTTATAGGGAGGAAAAGTGGGTGCAAACCAGGCTTGGTACAGCAGCTCAGCTCATGCCTACCATTCCAACACTTGGTGGGTAGAGGCAGGAGGATGAGGAATTTCAGGTTATCTTTGGCTACATAGTGAGTTTCAAGCCAGCTGGGGATATGGGAACTGGTCTCAAAAACAACACAGAAAGAAGGAAAGAAGGAAAGAAAGAGAGTAAGAGAGAAAGAGGGGGAGAGAGAGGAGGAAGGGAGAAAGGAGGGAAGGGAGGGAGGGAGGGAGGGAAGAAGGAAAGCCAGCCAGGCTGCAAGTGAGCCTGAGCCACCACTACCCCCCACACATACACGGCCCCTGCACAGGGACAGACAGATCTGAGAAACACAGAAGAGAGTCCCTGTGGCAGGATCACTGAACACTGAGAGCCATCATGGTGGTGACAAGTCACTGCCCATGAAGTAAACCAGAGGCCTACCTGCACAACCCATGTGCAAACAGGTATGCTCATGAAACCAAAGAAATCAGGCCAGAGTTACACCTTCAACATATGTCATCGATCTCACAGACAGGAAATGAGAGACCCATGGTTTACGGCTCACCAGCCCTGGAATTAATGAAGCAAACTCCACTGGCCTTAGGGAGTCCTTGTTTACCCTTGCACACTAAATAATGGTCTCCAAAGACACCCCACACACACGATGATTCTATGTTGTGTGTGTGGGAATGCATGTGCACTCAGAGGCGCAACTCAGCTAGCTGCCCTCCCTTACACACCATCCATTTTATTTTCTGAGTCGGGGTCTCTCACTAGCCTGAACCCACTAGTTCAGCTAGAACGGGCAGCCAGCGAGCCCCAGGGCCCTCCCTTCTCTGCCGCCCAGCACAGGAGTGTGTCATACCACACCCAACCTTTTATGTGGGTTCTAGGACTCGAACTCCGGTCTTTACCAACAGAGTCATCTTCCTAAGTCCTGTGAGAGCATTTTAAGGGTCCCTGGGTGTGTGCTGGGAGCCACCCAGCTAGAGCCACCAACCACAGAGGAGGTACAGAGCTCTTGAGTCAGAGATCAAGTGATGTGCCACGTGCCATCTAGTTAGTGGCCACCAACGTCTAGACAAGCTCCCTTCCAGGCGGTGCCTGTGTCCCATCTCACAGCTCTGTCCTTGTGAGATGGCTCTGAGCACAGGACCTGAAGAACCAAGTTAGAATACACCTCTGCTGTCCCTTGTGTGGACAGCTCTGGGACTCACAGGAGAGGCTTGACAGCCACCTCAGCCAGCTGCTCGGGGATAATGGGACACTGTGGGGGCCAGGTGACACAGTGGCGATCTTGTAGAACCTCCTGCCACCTGGTGGCACCTCTGATCTGACCCAGATTGTCCTTGTTGCTCCTTCTGGGAGGGTCCAATGTGTACCCCATCACCAGGAAGCACCAGGCAGTCCCTCCAGTAAGGCCACCAGCTTGTTCTGCCCTGGAATACTTAGGACTTAAGGAAACCCTCAGGTGACATGGCCACTTTGATAGACCAGAGAGTACTGAGTAGGGCTACATCGTGGCTCCTGACTGGATAGACACCAGCTTTGCCTTAAGGACAGACAGGTCCAAGGTAGCAGGCAGAATCTGGAAAAGGTCATTTCTAATGTTGCAGCTTCACTGTCAACCCTCCGGCTTGAAAGACCCAGCCCCTGGTTATGGAAGAGCCGCCCCTGTGCTGGGGAAATCTATTATCAGAAAATGAGGAAACCAGAGGAGAGAAATGAGCAGAACTTCCATTGGAAGCATGTGGTGAGCCTGAAGCTCAGTGCCCATGCAGCCCAGGCGCCCTCCAAGGGACCACTGTCAAGAGCGGTGACTTCCTGTCCAGGCAGCATTTGTCCCCTTGCTCAAATCTGGGATTTGAGCTGTCACTGGGATAAATCAGAGAACCACCATCGGGCCCTCTCAGCTTCTCCCAATGCAGCTGCTCAGGATGGTGTCAAGAGCGTGTAAAACCCCGATGAACTCCCTGCTCTGGAGACAGCCCAGTATGTTCTGCCTCCATGGAAGAAGACTTAGATCTGCTCCACGAATGCCTCTTCCCTGAGCCCCTCTCCCCTCTGGAACCCCCTATGGCTTCTCTGTCCTCCACACTCACTCACAATGAATCCTGAGCTGGCCTCTCTGCAAACGCCCCATGGTTTCAGGATTTTGTCCCGTTTCCATGTTAAATCCATCACTTTCCTGGCCTGTGTGCATCCTCTCCACCCCACCCTACCCCACAGTGGCTCTGAGATCCCAGTTCCCTCCTCGCAGATCTGTCTGAGGAGACAGCGTGTCCCTGACACCTCATTGCAGAGTGCTGGGAGGTGGCTGCTGTGTCCGGGGCTCTGCTGCACTGTTTGTGGGGCCGGCTGTGGGCGTTTTCCTCCCTGGAGCATATTTGCATTGCCAGCTCCAGGGTCACTTCAAGATCTTTGACTCTTGCTTGCAGGGTTGCCGTGTGGGAGCTTGGCCCGGTTCAGTCACAAGTTCAAAACAACGATGAGGCTGACACTGGCCTTTCCATGAGGTTGGGTACAGGATTAGAACTCGGAGACCCAGCCAAAATGGAGAGAGGAGTCTGTCTGGGCCTGAGGTGGGTCCCGGAGCCCCCCTAGAAACCCCTCTGGCCTCTCCAATCCTCATGCAGGAAAGAGGGGAATGAGTCGTAAGACAGCTTTTCTATCCAGAAGTCTCTCCGCCATGGTTTGAGATCATGTATTTGGATATCATTTTCCTAACTCACCAGTTATTTTCTTAAAATAATCAGCTCCCTTGGATTCTTGTGGCAAAGAGCTTCCAGTAATGTCTGGGCGGAGGTGGAGTGTCGGGATTCCGACGGCGTGGTCTAGGCCAGGTCACCTTGTGCAGGAAGGCCTGACACATCAAAGCATGGGAAGCAGGCCTCCACTCCAGCAGCTTTACCATCCTCTGCTGATTTTTACATTATAAATACAAGAGCTGGCGGGGCTCAGGTTTCTGTTGGATTCCTACAGGACTTTGCTTTCCAGTTTCCTAGACGCCGGAGTCCAGCGGCCGGCACCCGGACTGGAGAGCTTAGAGACGGTTTTCCATATGCTTGGTTTGGGGGTGGAAGGTGTCCTTAGAGGGTGGCACTGAGCTGTCATACGCTTCTCCAGGGGCCCAGCCAATGCCTGCCACACCCTGTTTCCAGGAGGCCAGTGAGGCCTTAGGGGTACAATGGAAAGGGCTAAATGTCCTAGAATGGCCTGCATTAGATGTGTGAAGCTGGCCCCGCCTGGCTTCCGCCTAGAAGGGTCTCTACAGCAGCCAAGGTGAAGCAGCCATCGCGGCAAGGCCCCTCCTCCTGGCAGGAGAGAGAATCCTTCATTCACAGCAGAAGAGGCAAGCATGGCAGCGAAGCCTGAGGTTTGCAGCTCAAAGATGGAGGCTGAGATGCCCTGCTTTGCCAATCACGTGGCTGGACCTGCAGGGCTCCTCCCTGCTCAGGAACTCAGAACCAAAGTTTCTGCCCTATCTAGTCACACTTGTATTTTAAAAAAACAAAACAAAACAAAACATTTCTTATTTAAAAAAATCATGACTTTCCAGGTGCCTCCTCCCTTAAAAACTGTTTGAGACCCTGAGCCTGGCCACTGGTGGCCTTGTTTGAATACAGGATCCTTGCGTTTGGGACCCACGATGAAGCCATACTGTAGAAGGATGACCCTGACTGATGAGGACTGTCCTTGTAAGAGGAAGAAAGAGACAGAGACATCCACTCGGCAAAAACTAGAAGATGGAGGCAGAGGGGCTGGAGAGGGACAAGACTGCTCCACAGGCGTGGTGGAGCCGAGTCCAAATACGCAGAACCTACCTGAATGGCAGGGTGTGGTTTAGCCTGTCACACCAGCACAGAACACAGAAGGCTTCTGGCCAGCCACCTGCACTCCAGGTTCAGTGACAATGTCTGTGTCGAGGTAATGGGGGGTGCGAATCGAATGAGCGGGACACCCAACATCCTCCTTTAGCCTCGGAGTGTGCACACATGTGTACATGCACCACACACGTATAACACACTCACACCTACACACCAAATTAAATAATTTTTAAAAATGGATGAAGAGGTGGAAGCAGAGGCTGGAGAACTGTGGCCAGAACTGACGGGACACAAGGTCTCAGAAGCAGGAAGGACCCTCCCTAGAGGACATATATCCCTGACCTCAGACTTCCAGCTTGCATGCTTGGGAGGACCTAATAAGATCAAGCCCCACCCCCCCATGTATCTTGTCTTAGCTGTCCAGGGCAACACCCTGCCACCTCCCCACCCCCTACCCCACCCTGTTGGGCCACTGTGAAAATTAAACACGAGACACAGTGTGATGACAATGTGCTGGCAGGGGAGGGACAGAAGGTCAGGAAGGGGACCTATGCTGAGCTCTGAGGCCCCAATCCTTCCATACTTGGGGGTAAGGTAGAGAACTCAGCAGTACCTAGGGATCTGGGATTCGCAGAATGGAGCTCCCAAGAGCAGCTAAGCTGGCTCAGGCTCCTGAGCAGGATGAGACACCGTGGGTAACCGCCATCCTCGCTCTTTCTGGCTTCTGCCCCTCACTATACCTGTGCCATCTCCCTGGCCTGATGTCATCCTGCATGTCACTCAACACTATCCAATGTCATTGTAGTGAATATGGGACCGCTGTTAAGGACAGTGCTCTGGCCACAGAGGCTAGGCCTGGCCTAGTACTCTGCCCAGTACCCTATGATCATCTTATGAGGAGAAGTTCTTGGAGAAAAAGGTGAGGTGTTCATAGTCATCAAAAAAGGCAGTCCCCAGTACCATCTAAAGCCCCAGCCTCAGATGAGTTCTCCCTGGGCCTGTGTGCAGTGAAGATGACATCTATGACAGACACCTGCCAGGGACCAGGCACATGACTTAGGCCTCTGTGAGTCCCTGAGGGTGAGGAGTAGGTGCTTAAAGAAGACTCAGAATGAAGAATGAGCCATATAAATGCACTCACTACCTAGCTCTCCACAGAAGAGAAGACGCCACCTCTAGCTTTAATAGGGAAACTGAGGCAAACAGTGACCCTCAAGGCAGGCTGAGGGTTGTTGGGCTAAGAGGGGCCTCTGAGGCCTGGTGTGCATGGAGAAATGTGGGTCCAACATGCTCTTACTTCTGCCTGTGACTGGAGCTAGTGGGGCAGTGTCACATACGGCCATTAGCCCCACTCAGCACAAGGCCCATAGCAGGCAGAAGGACAGGCTGTTAACCATGTATCCAGACCACTTAAGCCTGGTGTGGCCTCCTGTCCTACCTCACAGCCTGGCTATGGCTTCCTGCCAGTTGTCCTGTGGTGACCTCTGCTGTGGGGGTGACACAAACCAAAAAGCAGGTTACCACCCAGCCAACACGTGCTCACACACAGACAGCCTGTCATCCAGTAGCGACAGACACTGGGATTTCTGCTCAGCTGAGGGCTGGCATCTTCTCTGTGTTCAGTTCCCTAGTGCCCACCTCAGACTCTTCTCAGATGCTGTCTCCTGCACGAAGCCCAGCGGGGTTTGAAGTGCACAGATGTCTGTCTGCTTCGTCATTGTGCTCTCTGACTATAGATTCCTATCATTCCATCCGTTGTCCTCTCCACTGAGAGACATCCTGGCCCTCACAGGTCTGACCGTCCCCACTGCCCAGAGATACCACATAAACAGTATATGAAGGCCTGGCAATGATGAGCTGGCATGGAGCCGAGGCACGTGTGAAGGCCATTCTGGACACCGTCTGTGCTAGAGTTTCCCAGGGCCTCATCAGGGCCCTCACTGTCCTCAGCCATGTGGGTTTTCTGGTGCAGAGGCAGGGGCCTGGAGTTAGACACAGCTTTGCTATGAAATACATGGGTGGTCCAAATTGGCAAGGTCTGGAGAGAGACTTGGGCCATTCACCAAAGAATGTGGAAGGGGAGTGAAGGGGGCAACGGGACTGGCTGGGTCCACATACTTCTAGCATCCTCCGAGGCCCTCCCTTCCATAGCAGACAGGCACATGAGGTTTGGGGAATTCTGCTCATAGCCACTGTCCTCCCTGACATGTGCCTGGGACCCAGCAGAAGCCTTCCTCTACAAACACCTTTCTACAGTTAAAGCTGTTGTCTTTCCATAGTTCCTGTGCCCTGGGGTGCCAGCAGTCCAGAGAAGGCCTCTGAGGAGCAGCTCACAGGTCCAAGGGTCCTCAGGACGCCTGTGCCTGTCTTTAGATCCCAGACCTAGGGGCCATAAAGTTTCTGGTGCTACCAAAGCCTGATGAGGGTGTTCTTCCAAAACCCCTGGCTGCCTATCTGAACGACCAGCAGTGTCTGCCCTTAGGACTGGAACCTCAGAAACCCTCTACTGTGCATAGAGAAGGAGGGGGAGGGGATCCCCAGGAAATGTATTAGGACTGGAGAGTCAGACGTGTTAGCATTGGCTGATTGTCTTAGTTAGGGTTCTTCTAGAGTCACAGAACTTAGTCTCTATGTAGTAAAGGGATTTATTGATGACTTACAGTTTGTAGTCTAACTCCCAACAATCAACTCCCAACAACAGTCGAGGCAGCAGCTGTGAATGGAAGTCTAAGGATCCAGCAATTGCTCAGTCCCACAAGGCAAGCAGGCGAAGCAGAGAGAGCCTTCCTTCTTCCAATGTCCTTATATACGTCTCCAGCAAAAAGTGTGGCCCAGGTTAAAGGTGTGTGCCACCACACCTTTAACCCTGGGTGACCTTGAACTCATAGAGCTTTCTATGTTAATCCTGTGGGATTCGTAGCCACTATTCCTCAAGGTCTCTATGCCAAGATTCAGGTCAGAAACTTGTATCTCTCAGCCTCCAGATTAGGGCCACAGGTGAGCCTTCTAATTCTGGATTGTAATTCATTTCAGACGTAGTCAAGTTGACAACCAGGAATAGCCACTACTATGATGTACCCCAAAATTCACCAGGACAATCCAAGACAGAACCTGGCCATTCAGATTGCAGGGATTGCAAAGGGCAGCAGCCATATCACCTGCTGAGCCAAACCACCTTGACCTCCAAGGCTTTCAACTTGGGCCACCGGCTGGTCCTTGAGTTCCAGCCTCATGCATGGAAGCCCTTCCCCCATCTCGTCAGCCCTTGTATTTCTCAGTGTCTTAAAAAAAAAAAAAAAAAAAAA